>VZSF01008718.1:218902-409927 GCA_013398295.1 Chionis minor
CCGATCTGCCCGCCCCCGGGGGCGGCCGCGCCGCGGCCCTTCGGCCGGCCGAGGGGAAGGGGAAGGGCGAGGGCGTCCCGCGGCTGCGCGCTCCGGCCCCGCCGCGGCGTGAGGGCACCGGCCGGGCTGGTTCGGCCATTTTGGAGCGCGAAAGCGGAGGGTCCGGCCTCGAGGCCGGGGCCCGGCGTGGGCAGCTGGCGCCGGGGAGGCCGGGCCTGGCCGGAGCGCGGGGGCAGCTCTGCTGCGAGGTGCGGAGCAGCCGGGCAGGGAGGTAAACGGGGCAAAAGTCGTACAACGCTGGGGACAGGGGGCTCGTTCTGAGGAGAAGCGGCTTTATGTAACGGCAGCCAACATGGCCGCAGGCCCCTCTCCGTGCCACATGTGCCCCCAGCCTGCTGCCGGCTCCCAGGCACGCCAGGGCCCAGCCCCGGGGCTCGGGCGCCTCAGGTTTGGCGAGGGAGTGGAGGCCCCGCTCGGAACGGGTCTCCCAGGAGAGTGCTTCCATGGCTGCTCTCCATCGCTGCGAGCGGACAGATGAGCGTGGCGATGATCTGAGGGGATTCCTTATCTGTCTGGAATCACAGCTTGCTCAAACCCGACCGAAAGTACCTTAGAAGGTAATTTTACTAACATTTTTAATCAGCAAGCAAGGATTCAAACATGGCTGCCTGTATTTCTGCATCATTTTTTCATGCAACTGCAAGCTTACCTTACTTTTCCAGCAAGGACCTGGAATTCCGGTGGCTGCAGCAGCGTAGCATTGGGACCAAACTGATAAGCTCTGCTGTTCAGTAGAGCCTGTCGCCTCAGGAGTTGCGCTACTCAAAACAGGCTTACTTCTGCTCGGGGAGACACCCAGCCAGAACGGGTGACAGCGCAGCATCTCTCCGGACCTCTCTAGGGCCCAGCCTCGCTGGAAAACTCACCATTTAGCTGGTCTGAGATTGAAGAAGGTGCACTGATTGCCTTTTTCCTGCATCGTTAACCAATAGTTTACTTCTCCTAATTTAGGTGGAACAGCAATCTGCATGGCAAAGCAGATACAGGTGAGAGTGAATTTGGCTTCCTGATGGTCTGTGGTTACCCCAGCTCTGTGTGACTTAGATGGTGGGAAAGCGGGCAGGTGTCTCCTGTCTCAGCCCAAGGGCTGTGCTTGTTGGCTGTCTTCTTACAATGACAGATGCTTAAATTATCAGGGCTTTAATATGGGTTTTAATCCTGGTCTCTCGTTTCTTTGGGGATTATTTTGACTCTTAGGCTATTACATAAAACATAGATATCCCTGTTGCTATTCCTGAATGATGGTGGTTGTAGGTGCTCTATTTATTCCTGAATACACTGGTTTCTTATCTGGGTCTAGATAACACTGGAAGCAAGAAGTGTTTTGCACCATAGTATCTCATAATGAGTTTTAGCTGCACTTTCAGCAAAATGCTCATGAAAAAACTTGGCACAAAACTTGCTTTTCAGCGTTTTCTAGATCCCTTGAGCTCAGAGCAGTTTGTGCAGTTCATTCAAGTTCCTCCTGCATGAGGCTCAGCTTCTTGGGTAACGGGAGCAGGAATACTTTCTTGCTTCAGGATTCACTTATTTGCCTTTGAGGAATGTGAATCATTTTTATGTAGCAATTGTTAAAAGTTCACTATCTGCCTTTGGTTTCATCAACCTGCTTGTAAGGGATTACAGATTTTCTGATTTTCAGCAGAACTTTTGTGTGCTTAACTTGAAGCAAGTAAGAAATTCCCAACGTGCCTAGCAAAGCAGTTAAGCATGCTTAAGCATGTGCTTTAAAAACAATCCAGTGGTTTATTATGAAAAGCTAAGCCCAACACTTCCTCTCTCTCAAGGCCATGAGGAAATTCCCGTGGACTTCTTTGGAAGTAGGATGTGCCCTCTCATCGCTGCCAACTCTCTCGCTCTGTCTGGCTGAGGTTTTCCCAGGAAGAGCCATCTGCTGCATGTAACGAAATAGTCCCTCTTAAAAGTCAAACTGGTCTGTGATCAGACTCACTAAACTAAGGTCACACTAGCGAAACAACACTGGAGCTTTCAGCTAGCGTCTCAGCTCTGAAGCAGCACGCACAAATTAAATGTCTTTGTCTTGTTACGCAGAGTCAAACCACAGGCCTGGCCCACTTGTAGAATTTAAAGAAAGAGCACTCAAGGGTAAGTGCGCATTTATGGTTTGAGAGGTCAAATTGTTTATACTTTTAAAATTACTTGTCTACTTTTCTCTCTGGCGTGCAAATAGAATGCGTATTGTAAAAGATAAATAAATGAAGAAGAGTGAGTGACTCAGTTATTAATATACTACCTAAATATAGTGAGTTATACTGTTATTGAAGAGGAAATGTGATTTGTTATTTGCTTGTGCTAAATTGTAGTAATTTTTGCTCATTTTGATAGATTCTTTTATTTTTTAAACACGTTGCATTCAGAGTTCTTCTAGATGTTTCTGAAAGTACACTCTGGTACTATTTCTGCTGAGTTTCAGCAAGACAAACAAAATTGCAAAAATCATACCGAAGCAAGCTTCCTTCTCTAATGAATGTGTGAAGCTAGGTATCCCGAAATGCACATTTTATTTTTTCTAAATATATTTTGCGTGGCCTAATACTCATTAGATAAAAATTCCCTCCATTCCTGAGAAAAAATCTGGTCACTCAGTAGCGTGTAGATGATTACCAGGCTGCATGAAATTGCTCGTGTCGACAGTGTCAGATGCTTGACAAATGTTAAAAATAGATTGAGACAGATCAGTGTTAAGACTCGTGCTGTGATTGCTTATTTTAATTACTCTATATAAAGGTCTTTGTTAGAGATATGCAGAGCCAGTCATTTATTCTTCTTACATTTAGCCAACAAATTACAGTTGGTGTGTTTTCTTTATACTGTGGTGCTGTTTACAATGGGTAGTATACTAATGTAAAAGTTGTCAAAAAGCCTCAGAGGTTGGCAGTTGAAGAAACACAGTATATCACAGTGTATTTGGCAAGGACGTATTTTGCAGGCATCTGCTTTTTTGAACAGCTAAACCCACTGATTTTATTATTTTTCTTTATCCAAACCTTGTTAATACAATAGATGTTGGTTTAGATAACACAAGATTTTGCTAGTTTGACTTCTGACATTACATGCTCTTTGACAAGTGTGCTGCTCTAAATACTTCATTTGATTGCAGTGTCTCGAAGGATTTATAGAAGAGTAATATGGTTATAGTTATTGTTTGTGTTCCAGCATTAGGGATTCCAGACAGAATTGAGTCAGGCAGAACTGCTGTGAGATACCGAAACAAATAGAAAATGCAGTCTTTGTAAATCCTTGCGGGCATGGGTTCTCACTACTCTTACCCCGTCAAATATTAGACTCTGTAGTAAGCAAAGTGCTGTATAAATACTTGCTGTAACCCTATTGTGAATAAAGTTCACAAAGTTATAGTTGAACTATAGAATTACAGTTTCTGTTGTCTTGAAGATTTTAACTTCCAAGGTAACAACATTTAGGAATGCAGGCATGATAACAACGCTTTTGGAAAATGTTTTTATGTCTGTCTCACACAATCACTTTGGAAAGCTTGTATAGGAGTGCCTCAGAAATTTCATGTGGAATTTGATTCCATCAGTCCTGATGGATGCGTGGGGGAAAAAAAGATTCACAGAAACATGCCCATGTTGGTGAAACTTTTAAAGGAAAACTTAATAAAAGCTTTGATTTCTGTTAAAGGAAAAGTTTAAAAAGAGAACATGAGCATAAGCATTTAAGTATGGCAAAACGTGCATGGCAACCTATTTGGAAAAAAAAAAGCTGCCCCTTTCTGATCATAAATATAAATATAAATATATTGTATGTATTTCCATACAGGGATTATAGTACCTCATTTAAGAAATCTAAATCGGTGTGTGATGCGTTCATTGATAACAGGAAGAGTCTATGTTTTGTTTTGCTTTGTTTTGTTTTGGAAGAAGAAAAAGGCTAAACTTAGGGAATTTGCTACAAAGTAAAAAAAATCTCTGTTGAGAGATGCTCTGGATGAGGAAGTGGAAAAAAGGTGTGTATTCCCAAACGCAAAATGGTTGGCAGGCTGGGAATGGGGAGTGGATGGAATATGGCTATTGATTTCTGAGAGGAACATTCCTCTTAGAGGAACCAGCTATGCAAAGGGTGTGCACAATCTTTGCAAGAAAATTAAGACATATTTGAGAAATATTTCCAAGGAGAGTGGAAAGGGAATTAGCATTAACCTTGGAGCATACCTGCATTTAAGCAGGACCCTGAAGTTTCACAGCTGAATGGGTGACAGGATGTGTGTTATACATACGGTGCCACAGTTGGTCGTTCTGGAAAGGATTTGTAAGGTTATTTGTGATTAGGCCTGCGACGTCTTTGTATCTCTGAAAACCAAGAGTCAGAATCATAAAATCCAAGAATCAGGGTTATAAAAACACAAGCTTTATCAGCAGTAGTATTTCATTTTAAGCTACATTTGCTACTGCAAGTTATTTGCTGTGCTAGCTATTGCAGTAAACCTTGTTCTTTGGGTTCTCAGAGACATACGCTAGCAGTCGCTGTTACGTTCTGTCTGCGCCTCGTCTTAAACAGTACAGTCACATTTATTGACAGAAATGTGTGTAAAGTTCTGTTTCCCTCAGCACTGTAGCACTCGGGGGTCACAGCCACAAGTCTCTCGCGGCCAGCCCTCAATCCCAAACCTTCCTGTTGAGGTCTAGCCTGCAGCACCTTCGCGTTCCTCCGTGGTGGGTCAGTGCTTGCTTGGTGATGCAGCCCGAGCTCCCGACCAGGCTGCGGCAGGACTCCCCTGTATCCCACGTCCTTGTGTTCCTGCCTGTGCCAAGGGCAGGGTGAGTGGAAGCAGCGCGGCTGCAGCGCTCATCCCAGCGCGGTGCCAGCGTGAGGCAGGGGCGCGGATACGGACGCAGGCGGTGGGAAGGTCCCTCTAGTCCCACCTTCTAGACACTGCCCTTTTTAGGGTTTTTGGGGGATCGTGTGGTTAGTGGAGATTCCTCCTCCTTTTTTTTTTGTTGTTTCTGTTCTGCTTTTGCTGCTTTCTCTCCCTTTCATCAATACAATATTTATAACATCCTGCTATCCATACCAGCTAGATTTTTGACGGGATCTGCATAGTATGTGACCATTTCTGTTCATCATAAAGAAAGGTTTTGCGGTTATTAGTGCTTTGGTTTGGAGATTTTTCATGTTTGTCTTAAATGAATTCTAATTATATCCACCCATTTCCTTTGTGGTTAAGCTACCTGCCAATATAACATCTCTATAAAGGGATGTATGAAAATGTATAGAGTATGCCCAGGCATATGGAGAACGAGCTATTGATAAATCTGAAGTTTAGGAGGATCGTCGAGGGGATAATAATTGTTTTTGAAAATGGCAAATCCAGATCCCAAAGTCTGGCTTATGGAGTGGAGGTGATAGGAGGAAACTGCTGGTGTGTGGAGAGTCTGTTGTCTCAGACCAGGTATCTCAAAATAAACCATCAAACACGTACGCAAATACTCCCCTGATTTTCTAACTGAGATCAGTCTGATGGAGAAGTGTTAAAAGAGTAGATGAGTAGACTGTATTAGGCACGTGTCCACATCTTCCTCACACACATGCATGTACGGAGGAGAAAGACGGTGCTTGCTCCATGTGGGTTTGTGGGCAGAAGTTCAATGGAAGTTAGTCCTCGACCAGTTATGTAAAAGGGATCTGCCAGGTTTTGTGTGGCCCCACAAGCGTGGACAGTGGCAGCTATGTTAGGGAAGACATGCTGTGCGTGATCTACATTATTTATGTAGCTATCGATTTTTCGTGTGTTTTCAGGTATCCCAGACCCAATGCCAACTTGGTATAAAGAGACCGGAATATTAGTTGATGCAAGGATATTTCTTAATAGGAAACGCGGGAGGATTATCAGTTTCATTCCCCCTGTGTGTTTAGCTCAGATAACCCTCTGCGTGGGCTAAGGCAGGCTCTTCCTTCCCACTCCTTTGCGCTGCCGTGGGTGGGAAGCGGGGCGCTTGCGGAACGCCCCTGGCCGCCCGGGGCTGTTTGCGCGCTGCTGTGGAGCTCCCGCGGTGCCCAGACAGTGCTCTGGCTGTCGGAGCAGGGTTCGCTCTAGGAGTCGTGCTGCAGTGCCGTACCGGGCTCAGCCAGGGACAGGTGGCCCTTGTGCCGGGCCGCATGCGGATTCAGGGAATGGTCCCTGACCAAAAGGCGTGTGCGGTGCGATAAGGAGAGAGACAGACGTGGGTGGAGATTGCCAGTCCTGTGGGAGAGCGGAGGAGCAAGTGCCCTTGCAAGATAGGAACAAATCCTATTGAATACGGGGGTGAGCGAGTAGGGCTGCACGGAGAACAGAGATTGCATGATGAATAGGTAGTAAATAAGGGGAAAAAAGAGAGGTAAGAAAGGGAATTTTTTTCCACTGACTCCAGAGGGAATGAACCTCAGAGAAAGACATGAATTCCTTCCTAGACTTATAAAATACGTAAGCTTTTAACACATAACTTCTGTGAATGTAAAATTGCTTACAAAGGAAGGTTTCCATTTGTTTATAACTAAATAAAATAAGAGAGGAAAATTGATGGCCACTTTTTAAGTTTAATGAGATTTGTATATTTTTGTCAGATAAAAAATTTTTTTGCTGACAAGAGGGTTAATCCCACAGCTCCTTCTGAAATCATTAGAGACGGCTTTGGGTCCCAAACCACCTGCAAAATGGGTATCACTAAAAATTAAACTCATTTAAGTCGTTGTTCCTTACGTGTCAAAGTGTAATTTTTCAAAAACGTTTTATTCTTAATTGGAATAAAAAGTCAAATAGTGAACATTTTTTTATTTTAAAAATAAGTTTCACGTTGGGGAATAAACTTGACATTTTAATGAAAGTAAGTTTGAACAATCGAAGATCTTTTTTTATTTAGAATTGGACTTTCAGATGATTTTTTCACTATGAATAGGTTTTTCAAAACCAACATAGAATTAAAACAAAGTACGAATTTTAAATAAAACAGCTTTTTTCCCCTGAAAATTTATTTGAATTTGTTTCATCTGTTTTCCTTAGAGAAGTGTTAAGTGATTGTTTTAGCCATTTTGATGCTTTTTCTAGCCATTCATTTGCATAAAGTTATTTGAAACTGATTGTTTGTCACAAACACTCTGATTGTTTCCTGCCATAGATGGATTTTGGTGCAGGATCTACAAATGTCTTCACTGCCTCTTGCTGCCTTGTTCATCTGACCATGCCAGGTTTTCATGGGTTCTGTATTTCTCCGAAGTGATGTCCAACCGCAGGTCTCAGGTCACCGTTTTCATGCTGCTCCCAGCTTTGTTCTCCCTTATCCCTAGTTCCGAGGGCATCAGGCTTGGGCACCCTCCGAGCATGGTAAGAGGCGAGTGGTTTTCTTTGTGGGAGCGGGGACAGACCTGAGTGATGTCTGGAGGAAGGGAAAGGGGGAAGCCAACATGTCCAGGGCTAGCGAAGGAGAAATTCAAGTTGTAGCTGCTCAGCAGTGGTGATTTGTGGCCAAGGAATGGTGTGTCACGGAGGGCAAGAAGGCCCAGCTGCAGAAGGGGTTAAGCTGGCTGGAAGCAGGAATGCCAGAGACCATGCTACCCCTGTAAGGGAGTGAAGTTTGCTGGGGTGATAAGAAACAGGCATTTTCGGCATTGCTTCACAGTCCTGCCCTCGTTAGCGAGTACCTGATTCACCAAGTAGATCATTGGTTTCCAGAGCAAGGCTTGAGACGAGCAGCCAGAACATCCTCATACGTATAAATGTGCTTTTGTCTTCTCGCCACCAAATGTTCAAAACCCAGTTTATTGGAAATTGAGCTTATTTTCAGGTTAGCAGTCAGTAGCTGATGGTAAATTACCATGATCTCCCATTCATATTTCCTCAGTGAATTTCATTATGCATCTTCTAGCACAAGTTTTCTGAGGAGCTGAGAGGGTATTATACTAACAGTTCTCTTTCCATTTTCAGTCTAAATTCAATAATTGAAATTACGGTTTTATCTGTATTTTCTGTTTTCTCCCTGGACTTAAAAAAACCAAAAGTCTCTTTATCTTAGGTGGAAAACCAGCATTTATTACAGTTTTCCTCATGGAAAATTATTTTGCTTTAATTTCCATTGTTGGATCGGACAAAACGCACAGCAATCTAATCTAATTTTCCTGTCGAGAAATCTGACAGCTCTTTCACCCTCTATGTCAAAATGCAGCTGAACTAAGATAATGATAACTGGGTAGTACAGTTAGGAAGGAGCGTTCATGAGTCAATCTGCATTAAAAAAAATGTTGCCAAGTCTCTTTTCAACAGGGAAAATTACCACGCTTTTAAAATAAGTTATAGCCTCCAAAAAAGAGGAAAGAGGCATCTGGCTTTCTGAAAAGCAAAGATGAAAGCAGATTTGAAAGAATGCAGCAGGGAGCATTAGGCAAATAGATATTCAAGAGGAGACGGGTGAATGCTGGGGGGTAATTCCATGGCCATGTAATAAAAGGGATGAGGAAAAGATTAATCTCTACTGCTCCATTATTTTTTTTTTCTGTTAAATATTTATATTTCTTAGAGTTGAAATGGAAAGCAGAATGTGATCAGAGATCTGAAAGGCTGAAGATAATGGGATACAATGCCTTTTTTCTCCAGGCGCTTGTTGCACGCATGATGTAGATGGTAGTTCAAAGACTCGCATGAAGCAAGTGTAGAGCATTGGCCTAGAGCCAGGCAACAGGTGTCCCCATTATTTAGAAAGACTACAATAAGCGCTAATTGTCCTCCTCTTGTCCTCTTCAGCAGGGAAGCCCATATTATGAGTGATTTTGGAGTAGTCTGCTTCTCAGGCTCGAAGGTGGTAGTGCGAGGAAGCCTGTGCACCAGCTGCCTGCCCTGCATCTCCTGCGTGGGTGACGCGTCAGCAGCGGCGTATGCAGCAGTGCCTCTTTCCCCCTCGATGTTTCACGCTGCAAAGCGTCTCTAGCCCAGCCGCAGCGACCAGGTGGGCTGGCACTAACACAAAGCTATTTTATGGTCCCCTGGGGCTTCCCAGCTGCTCCTCCGAGCTGACAGTCCACCTTTGTGGCACACGGGGCTTGCTCTTCAAGCCATCCTTTCCTGTTGGCATCCACCTCCTTGTGCGCTGGACCTTTGCTGATTTATTCCAAGACTAAATTGACAAAACATGCTGCCTCTCTGCTGCCTCTTCATTACCTCCTCCCGCTCCCCCTTCCTGCGTCGCAGATACTGAGCTCTCCCCGTCCCTCTCCTCTCCTCAGGCACTCCAGGGGCCCCGCGCTGGCCTGGGTTACCTGTTGGGGGGTGCTCGAGCCGATAGCCTTAACACAGGGCTGCTGCAGCTCCGTGCCCACAGCCGGTGAGGCTGGCACGTGTCCTCAGTAGGCACATACGCATGTGTCCGCGCCACACGTGTCTGCGGTGAGCTGGGAGAGGTGCTGGTCGGGTCCCCCCATGGGCTGTTGTTCCCCTGCACTCCTGCGTTACACAAGCTAACATCCCTTCTAGCACCCTTTCCATTAGCCTCCTGCTTTTTGCCTCCTAGGTAACTCCGTGGAAAAGGTGTCTGTGGCAGTATTTGCCCGAAGGAAATGAAAATATATCTAGCTGCTTTATGCTCTTTACATGAGAGGCAGATTCCAAGCAAGCCATGCGAGCTCCTTGCTACTTAGCCATTAAGCTCTAATCTAGCTCCCCCATATTTTCTTACTCGCTGACTTTGATCAGTGCCTGCAGTGGCCTGACACGAAGCTGGGTGCTGACAGGTCCCTGCAGAGAGCGGAGTGCTGTGGAGTGCTGGGAAGGGCGCTGGGAAAGGTTGCTGGGCAAGGCTGCCGGTGGCTGGGCATCTTGCAGCCAGGAGAGAGACATTAGCTGAAAAAGGTCACAATGGGAGAAGCAGAGAGAAGGAAAAGGAGAAGGGAGAGGGGTGTCTTTAAATGGCTTCATCAGATTATCAGGATGGCAAGAAAGCTTTTCCCGCTGTTCTTCGTGTCATACCAGTTCTGTGAATAAAAGTCGGTGACTATTTTTCAGAGCTTTTAGTCTGGCATCCTTCATGAGATCAAATTTACTTGAAACTCGGTTCTGCTACACTACTTCCCATGATGAGTGGGTCCCTGGATGGTGGAAGGTCCTGCTGTGATTAGCGTGGGTGCTCGGTGGTGAAGAATGACTCAGAGTGCCTGCTCGTAGTATACAAAAACATCTCAAGTATCTAAAATCCTAAGATTTGGGGATGCTCAGGAAACAAGGCTTTTTTACAAGAAGAGAAACGTGATTCCGTATTTCTTTGGATTCAGCTAATGGAAGTGGTGTGTTTCACTTTGTTCTTAGGTCAGTTCTTCCTTGCGGCACCATTTTGCTACTGCAGAGCTGTTTGAGAGCAAGACTCGTTGAGCTAACCAGCCCTGTTTTGTTGTTCTCTCCCCACAGAAATTACGAACATCGAGCCAAAGTACAACAGAATTGTTTTAAGCAGAAATAGACCTATAAAATCTGACCAGACTTACTGTTCCAGGTATTTCTACAAATGGCTTTTGGAATTTATGTCCCTGTTCCTATGATGCCAATTCAAGGAATACCCTACCATTGTGCCAATGTGACTACCAAAACAGCAGGTACTTGGTACCTGTAGAAATCATGAACATGTGGAAATGTACATTGTCTGCAGATTACTGTTTGCATTTAGAAATGTGTAAATGGCGTGTGCTAAAGTCTGTTTTGTGCTGGTAGGTGTATGCGCAGGCATGCTTAAGAGTTTGTTCTCCTAGCAGGTTCCTCCAGATGGTTACAGTGTGTTTCCAGTAAGTGCCGTTGCATAGCTGGCTGGGTTATAGTTACCGCTTTAATGGGTGGTCTTGTTTTTTAAATAGTGATTTCTCTTTTTTGAAAATGCTTGCAACTATGTGTCAATTGACCACCTTTTAGAAAACGTGTATACCCATTTTAGAAGTCATTTCAAACTTCGGGTTTCTTTTATTTGCAGGTGCACAGAGCAAGATCTGCGCTTTATTGGAGAGTACCTGGGAACAGTTTGACGGCTAGAATGAACTGCTGTTCAACTTCTGTTGAGCTGAAATCAGATACAAACCCCAAAATTTCCCCAGAATTCATTGTTGACCTAAATGACAATGTGGAACACTTCAGGGTGAGATGAGCAGAACGAGAAACATTTTGCACAACATAAGAGTCACCCCTGTAAGAGTGACCCCGTCTTAATTTCACAAGATTCTAACTCTTAAAAAAATCAGTGGTTTACTGCTGGAGAAGCTCAGAAAAGCAGAAGTATTGTCCCCATTTGAGAGATTCCACGGACACTTGCCTAACATGGAAGATAACATGGGCGTAAAAAATATATTTCAAACTCAGGAAAATATTTCCTGCCTAAGGGAGTTTTCAGAGAATGGTGATGACGTAATTAATTTTAACCGTGTGGTCAGTGTCGCTGCTGGAAAAGCAGAGAAATACTGCAGCGGACAGGCGCATCCCCGCCCTTCAAATCTAATCACTTACCACACAGACAACTGTTGCCTTGACACGGAAGAGACTGTATCTGGTCGGTCTCTGGCAGATGTCCAGGCATGTGAAAATACCGGGCTCGTTAGGCCTCTGAACATGAATACCCCGTTCACTGAGCCGGCAAATACTCCCTTAATAAATCACAATTATTTTGTAAACGATGATTCTGAAAATTCTGCCACTATTCTGGAGATTTATGCAGAGAAAATGCCAAGCGTGAGTGATGACTTTTCTGATGATGACCTAGAGTATTTTGAATGTTCAGATGTGCTGACAGTGCGTGAAGATGAAATCTGGAAAAAGAAATTACAATTTTTATTAGAAAGCGACGATGAAGATGATCTAAAACTGAGTAAGGATTGTGATGGGTGTGCTTACTTCCTCAGTGAAATGCCTTGTCTGTTCCGAGTGTCAGATAACACTACGCCTATGGATACCACCATTGGCTTCTGCAGTCATCAGTCAAAATTCAAAGGAGTAAATGTAAGGAGAGACCCCTCTATGTACAGCCAGTCACCGCTGCAGGCAGAGATGACTCTCACTGTTGGACAGCACCGGGAGAACAGTACCGGCTCGAAAGACACAGAAAAGTATGAAGCGCCTGTTGCATCTGCAGCCATTGAAAATGACCATCACAGAACTGGAGAAGAAAATAATGGAAGCGGCCACTCAGCTGCAGCGCTCTCAACTGACAAGCCCAAGGACAAGGACAGTGTACGTGCCAAGGTGGGCTCCTCTGCTGGTGGCATAGGTGCTTCTTTGGCAAATCAGGCTTCAGAGACGGTGACAGGAAACAGCACGGACAAAGGCTTGCTGGGTGAAAGCTCTTTGCCGCTGGAGGAGGGGGAAAGAAATTTGCCAGAGGAAGATGCAAGGCATGCTGTCTGTACCTTAACAGAAAGTCTAAGAAGAAACCTCTTAAAGTTGTTAAACCCTAAAGAGCTTTGCAGATACGTGAGTAACATAGGACAATCTTTCCAGACTGCAGCAGAGGTTAAGGAATCCAGTGCTCTGTTTCCCAGTCAGGAAGGTGTCATTTCAACTCGGATCCCCGAGGAGACGGAGAGCTTGCAAATGCAAGCTGCTTTGTGTCATGCAGAGGAGGCAGATAAAGACTGTCATGGGGAGAGGAAAAGGACTTGGGCCCTGTCTGAGCAAAATCAGGTGCCAGATGAAAAAGCCTCACTCGGGGTAAGTGAAGTGTTTCTCATTTAATAGAAAGAGCTGCTGGACTGATTTGAATGCATTTTAGTCCTATTTGTCACAAAATAATGTAAAATTTAAATTACTTTGAAAGATACTATTCATGTACTCTGAATGACAGCTACGGCTGGGAGGGAAATGTGGTTTTGAAAAAGGCCCAAATAAACCATAAGCTGTTCTAATTATAGAGTGAGACTGGCAATAGTAAGAGTCACTAATGGGACTCTGGACAGCTGGGTAGGGAAATCTGATATGGAGGCTATTGCACAGGTTTTACAAAGGAATGTTACTTTCAGCCTAGAAGGTTTCTCAAATGCCTATTGTGAGCAGGGAATGTTTTGATTTACTTTCTTTTCAGTTTATACTCAAAGAACAAAGTTGTCATTCACTTATGGTGCTGGAAATCTAAAACAAATCAACAGAACTTTTCTCTGAACTTATAACAAGGAGGGAAGTTTAATCTAGAGAGTTCATGTTACGGAGGTGAATGGAGCTTTGCTTTTAAAGATAAAGCAATGAAAGTGTCAGATATTTCAGCTGAAATGTGAAAAACAGTTAAAAACCCCAAAGTGGTACTCTCTGTGTAATTGTGTATTTTATGCTGTTGGTAGGAAATCAACTAGGGAGATCAGTATCGTTGTACAGGCTGATACGATGCTCCACCTGGTTTCCTAAGTGGGAGAATTGGATCATACTTCTTATTTCACATAATGAAGACTGAGGATATATAAATATACGTATGAGTATTAAACCATGAATAATCTTACAATCACTGACTTTACTGATTTGAGGGTACATAGCTAATTGCACAGAAAAAAACATTTATGACAAACACAAGCTTTTTCCAGTTCCACATGCTTTTCTTCATCTGTATTCTTTAAGTAAAAATGTTTCCCAGTTCTGGGTAGTAGACTGACTTTAATCTCACCACTGGGGTGTCTTAAGCAGTCAAGAATCGCTGAATTCTTCTGCCTGAAAAATATCCATGGCTTTCTCTGGTTTTGTAGTACATAAAATTCCAATCACACTTTACCAGCACGTAATGTTCTTATGATGGGGAGTACTCCCCTATTGAAATTAACCTACTGAGAACTTCTTGACAGTATGTATTACCGTGGCTTGCAAGAGGCAGTGTTTCATTTTTTTTCAAGTGCAGTACAGTAATTTAAATCTCAGAACCCTTTTAGCAAAGAGCAGCTGTTAACATTTCTGTCAGTGCCATGTCCAGATTTCAGATTCTTCTCTTTGTGTGTCCATGACCAAAACTTTACATTAGATGAAAATTAAGGAGGAAGGATGTATTGGTGTACATAAAAGGGCTAGAGATGAGCGCAAACCAAACCCCTGGTTTTAAATATGCATGAATGAAGATGAAATTTAGGTGTAGGTTTGAAATTATGTGGTCTTAACAATGAGCCAGAAGCACCCCATCTGGAAGCTACTCTTTCCAGCACAAGGAAAACGTGGGCAGCTTCTCACAGCTTCCTTATAGCACGCCAGAAACTCCTCTGCAATCCGCTTGTGAGACCTGAGAAGGGCAGGAAGGAGTCAGCCTGCTGTTGCCGCACACGGGTGTGTGTGGAAGTGCGCCGTGGTGATAGCTGAAGCTGAAGCTCAGTGTTTGCGGCAGCTCCGCCAGGAGCAAGGTGAGGAGCTCGTAGCGCAAGCCGCAGCTGACGGCTTTTGAAGGGCATTGTCTTTTCCCTCTCCGTGTGGCGAATCGGGTCTGCTGAGAGGTACGTGGCAGCCACAGAACCACTAATTACCCAAGGATTTACACTTCTCCGTAGTGCCATATTTCCTCAAACTGAAGCAACCTTTGCAGTCTGTCTTTTGCAGCAATTGCTGTTCTGGGTGTCTTCTCCTCCCATTAGATGGTCAAGGTGGGAGGCTCCTGACTCCTCTCATGACCTCGTGGTCTAGCCCCAGGTGAAATTCTTTATCTAATGCTTCAAAGCAGCTTCATTAATAATAAGTCCTAAAAGCCAGCTGTGCGATTCTATATGCTGTGCGGAGAGGCAGGAGGCTTCAAGTTTGCCGTGTGTCACTGGAGAGCCGGTCTCTGTGTAGCGTTCAGCCAGCGCCCTCGGCACGAGGCACTGGGGTCCCTCCTGCACTACGGAGCCGTATGGCCTGCCGAATGCCGGGGGCGAAGTCCTGCTGGAGCCCGCGGCTTCACAGCGATTCCAGGGTGTATGCAAAATACTTAACCTTTACACTGATACCCCGGGAAGAATGGCATGTGGTCTTTGTATATTTCTGTAGTGGTTTTTTTGCTGCTGATTAGGTCAGTGGTTCATCCTGCCATTATTTTGTTTTCACTTATGTCAGAACAGCCTGTTCTCATAAAATTGAAGATACTTGGTTTGACCTTCTCAACACAAATGTGTGTCTAGATACATTATGTATTCTAGATAATTTTAAATTTTATTGTACAGAAAGGAGAGAAGCAGGCGTGACACAGAACTTCCAAGTACTCGGGTAATCTGGTTGTGCATGAGAATTATTTTGTCGAGCACGTCGTACCTCTGCTTGGTTAGATTCCAGGGTAGCTGATGTTGTGGGGACTGCAGAGGCCAAGGGAGCTGTTTGTCTCTTGGGCAGTATGTTGAGACAGTAGCTGTCTGCTGGTGTGTGTGGTGTCCTGGACGCTGCCACGTGTAATGGAGAACGGTGGTTTAGAGTGTTCCGTTGCTGCGGCACGCTGAAGCGCAGAGCTCCCTGCTCGGCCCTCAGTACAGAAGTGCAGGTGCTAGTCGTGTACGCCGCAGTCCCGCGCTCTCGGGAAGGAGAGGGAGTGTGCTGGGAGCAGCATGCAGAAAGGTGGGGGAAAAGGGTGGAAAGGAGGAAGGAGCTGGGTTCCACCACAAAGGAAGAGCAAAAGGAAACTGCTTGAAAGGGCGTCAGAACAGTTAAGATGGGTTAACTCTGCCCATGAGGCGTTAGATTGAAACCCAGCAAATGGTTTCACATAAGCCAATGAACAGCTGTTGGATGGGAACTGGTTTAATGGCTGGCTTTGAGTACAAAATGGATGAGGCCTTCTGTTTCAAAACAGTAATAAGTAAAAAATTACTGTGCATACCCAACACATCATTTTCAATCAGCTTACAGTTAATCCATTTTTCATTCAGATGTTTTTAAAGTACATCTCTGCCTCTTGTCTCATTTGAGTGAATAGTTGTTGGAAAAAAAGAAGGTTTTCTGGTTATCTGAGCTCAAAACCTAGTCAGTTATAATGCTTTATGAGATGTGTTCTTGCTCCCTCTTGGTGCAGCTTGCCATCAGTCACAGTTGTTTTGTTGGAATTTTGAAAGAGCAGTTTGTATAAATCTGTTTCCTGTGACAGAGGAAGCTGGGATCCAAATCTCCTCCAGCTTTGAATTTTAGTAGAAATTAGGTCTCTCATTTCTCAAAATTTTTCACTTTATTGGAAAGTTTTGTACTCTGTATAAAGTATTTCAGTAGTCCTTGGGTGCAGAATAACACTCCATGAAGTGGTTAGCATGCTTTGTTTCTTAATATCCTGTTTGTAGTATGTGCCACAGATCCAACAGGAGTGTTTGAGAGGCTACACCTCATCCTTCCTAATAGGCCGGAGTGGTTGGTCCCTTCAGTAGAAAAGCTGGTCTTGTCTCGGTCGCCTGCTCCGAGTCTGGCTGAGCCAGAGCTGAGTGTTCCCAGAGAAGAGCGCGAGCCTGAGCAGCGTGCCAAGGACAGGAGCTCTGCGCCACCGCAGACGGAGGAGTCCTGGTCTGAGGAACGAGAGCTCGGGCAGGCTGTGATACTGACCCTGCTCCTTCAATAGGGTCCACCCCAGGGCTGGCACATGACATCCCATTTTGTCACCTGTGTTATAGTTGGCTCCGGTCTTTCCTGGGAAACACAAAAAACCCATCTGTTGGAAAATCGTTACCACTTCAGGGCACGGACCCGTGGCGGCTGTGCATGGTCAGCCTCTTGCTCTGCGGTGTTGTCAAAGGCAGAGGCTTTCTGCCCTTTGGAGTACTGTAGTTCTTATTTGAGTTCCTCTTTTTCTGTCTCTTCAGCAGGAATAGCAATTCCTCTTGATGCGGTTAGATATGTTGAAGCACAGCCAATCTATACCCTATTTCTTAGAAAGCCCCCCAAGTATTCACTATTGCTCGTTAATTCAGTGTTTAAAATTTAAAGCCAGTCACTGAACAGCACAGAGCCTGCCAGGCTTGAGCGCCAGTCAGATCCAGAAATGATCTCTCAACTTCAGAGAAGCTGTCGCTCCGACCAAAATGGGATCCACTACAACTCATACAAACAAGAGTGGATATGAATATTAAGTTTGAATACCAAACTAAGAAGTAGGGTGCAAGGCTACAAGACAATATAAATTGATCTCTCTTTATTGCCACATTATTGTGACTTGAAGAGGTGACTTGAAACACTCAAGAGGTGTTTCAAGAGGTGACCTGAAACATTCTGGGGGAAGCACACTTCACCTGTAAACAGAACTGCAGGTTTTGCAGGTCTGTAGGTCACCAGTTTGGTCATCCGTGTCTTTAGATCTCCACAGCGACTGTCAGATGAAAATGTTCTTGATACCAGATTCCCATGAAGAAGTAGAATCCTTTCAAATTTCTTCTTCTTCTCTCCATGTTCTCCCCTATTTCCTTCCATAACTCAGAGGTGACAGAAGTGCTCACTTACTCCCTAGGGTCCTTCTTTGCTTTTCACACACAAGGGGTCTGGTTAGCAGGGCAAAAAAGAACCAAGGAAGGATCCTCCTTACATGGTGGTTTTAGAGCAGATTTAAAAGAAGGCTCTGGTTTTGAAGTGGCTGTTCCGTTTTCCTTTTGTGTAGCTGCTATGTAACTGACTTGCCTGTGGATGCCTCCCTTATTCACAGCGACCGTGGCTTCATAGTGAAGGTACATGGGCTGTATATTTCACGTATGAGTTTAAATGCGGGACTGTGACTTCATCTTTCTGTCACCTCACACCAGGTGGTTTGTTACACACGCACAAATTAAAATTGCTTGTTCTACTGCATTCACATAATTAAATTATCTAGTTTGTTTTCTAGTTCTTGTATCACCCCTGGAGTCAAGCAGACTGTCCAGTAATTGGAGCAATTGCTAAAATGTATGGCATTAAGCTCTAGAAATCCCTGGGAGAATGCAGAACAAAAGAAAATAATCAAGATGAATAGTTCTAGGACTGCGTTAGCTGAAATAAATCTAATCTAAGAAAATACCAAAGTTAAAGCCAGCAAGGTTTCCTAAAACGTGTTTAAAGGGTTTGGGTAGAAGTACTTTAAAACAGAAATAACGTGGAGCTGATTACCACATACCTAGGAGCACATATCCCTGTTAAACATCAATTAAAAAATTAATAAATGTGCCATTATGAGGCTTCAAGTTGCATTCTGCTTTCAGACCTGCTTTTGTCAAATGCAAGGCAAGGTGCTCCATTGCGAGCCCTCTTTTGTCGCTGCATTTATTTTCCAGACATCAAAATGTGTGTCTAGACTGCACAGTGCTGCCTGTCTATAAATGCTTGAGACAGACAGATGCCAACATGACAGACACACAGATTAGACAGATAAAAGGCTTCTTGAAATAATCAGCCCGCTTTCCAGTGGACGTGAGAGAGGTGTCTATTTTCAGTTTCGTACCAACAGCAGGTAGGGGCCGATCGATCGCACGTCTAACATGCTTGGCAAGAGTTTCGCAGGGCTTAGTAAAAGCTGGGATTGAGGCTGCTGTGTCTGTAAGGAACAGAAGATCAAACTCTGCTTTCCAGAGGTTTGAGGGGGAAGTGGAGTGGCAGGAGGAGCCCTAGGCTCAGGCCAAACGCTCAGAACCAACTGAAAGGAGAGCTGTAACTGACTGTAGAGCTGCGTCCAGGCTCACATCCCCCTGGACTTGGGAGAAGGCGTGTGCCTAAACTCAGGAGACCTAGAGGCTGGCATCCTCTGCAGAGCAGGCTTGAACAGGGGACTAAAGCGCTGAGAATGGAGGGGCCTGCGGCCGTGGAGCCGAGGTTCCTAGGCTCAGGGTTTCTAGGTAAGTATGCACTGGCCGAGGAGTTTTGAGGACAGTGTGGTGGCAACTGCATGGTGCTTGGGGTGGGAACAGCAGTTAAAGTCATTGACAAAAGTTTTCTATATCTCTTCCTTCCCCGTTGTCCACAGCTTGTAGTCAGCTCCACATCCTACTCAAGCTGAATGGAGAAACAGAAAGGAGGAAAGGAATTGCAGCTGAAGTGGGTGGCTTTTGCAGCAAAGGAAAGCAATATTTGCTACAGCCGGTAATCCTTTTACCATGAAGTTATGGAAACTAAGAACCTAGTGTCTGAGCAGCCCCTGCCTCTACCTGAGCACACAGCAGCTCATGGGAAATCCTTCATTACATATCCTTCACTGAGTAAAAACACTGGGTCTTTTCAGAATCGCTTCTCTGAATGATGTGCCTGCCAGCACCACGGCACGTTTACAGCTCTGCTGTAGCCTAGAGGACTCACCTGTTGTGTACCACAGCGGTTAATTTAATTTCAGCCTTCCAGCACATCATTGCAGGTTAACAAATAACTATGGAACTGGGACTCATGAGGAAAAAAACAAACACAAAACACTTATGAAGTTGAGTTTGTGGCTGGATAAAAGCTAAAAAATTTAAAATGTCCACAAATATTGGTGTTTTTTAAACTCAGTCTGATGGCTTTTTAGCATTTCTTCATTTCTGCTGGGTGTAGGTGCAAAGCTTCCAATGACCACTAGAAAGTTACATAGTCAAATGTACAAACTAATTCAGGAGGTCCATGTTGTTATAACCTGTTAATGGCTATTTGAAAGTAAATATTTTTTTTCGAAGGTTGACTGCGACATTGCTCTCTACTTTTACAGATTGTTCTAGCAAATGAATGGTAATCAAATGCATAAAGCATAATTTGTTTAGGAAACAACATATTTTTGTCTAGTAAAAAATTGTAGGCTTCTCATTCCATGATTTGCTATGGGCAAAACATGCTCACCACCTGCATGGAATTGATTTAGTGCTGACGAGGACCAGAGAAAATCCTGGAGAACAAAAGCTTTGCAGGGACCCCAGAACAAGAATTTAAGAAGGAAGGCTCAGTTCCGAGGGGCATGGTGGACAGTTTAACAGATTTTTTATGCCAGGCAGAGGGCAGTACTAACCTGTTGTTCTCTTTAACAAGGTCCACACTCCTCGCATAAATAAAGTTCACTTTGGCTTAGTTTAATTGAGGAATGGACTGTTTCTACATAGAGTGACAATTTGGAATATTTTGATGTAGAAGAAAAAACAGATGCAGGAGGGATATGGATTTTTATTTCCTGTCCCAGATTTCATAGCGGTACCCCCAAGGTTGCGATGCCTGTCTGCCAGAGGAGGGCTGGATATGCCCTGTACAGAGCAATTCGTTACCTCCTGGGCAGAGGCAAGGTCTGGGATGATCTCTGGCACTCCCTTTTGAAGCAGGACTTGTCACCTCATGGGATCAGGGGTGACCAAAGACAAATTTCAGAGACAGCTTGAAAGTTACCGAGAGATGTTAATTTCTGGGGAGGAGTCTTGTTCTGAAGTATGCAGCAGGGCAGACAGGTGGGGTGCATTCTCTGAAACTTTTCACGACTCAGACATACTAAAGAAGCATCTTCAGGAAACTTAAGATAACAGTGCCCGTGACGGAAGCAAAGGGACACCTACCCTGAGGAAGCAATCCGTCCTCACCCTAACAGAAACGGGATGAACCAACCACTGCGGTCCCTCTCTTTGTTCTCAAGAGTTGCACCCCCAAATGAGACATCTCATGCCAATTAAGATGAAATGTCCCTTCAGGGACATGAGTGGCTCCTTGTAGGATGGGGGAAGCAGAATGTGCTCTCCCACCTCCCAGGACAGGCGCGTAATCATAATCCATTCTTCCTCTGTGCTAGTTAGTCGGTTACTGACTCCATCAGCGAGCTCCCAAAAACATAGGCTGGGTAGGTCCAGAAACTCAGCAGTTTGGATTGTGTAGTAACTACATAAGTATAGTGGGACACTGACTGTTAGCATAAGGCGTAGACATGATTGTCTTGTTTTGTTTTATTTTATTTTATTTGGTTTTAAGTAGCTGGATAATATCAGTCATTGATCTTTATCTTGATTAAATTTTATATTCCTCAGCATTTGGATCCAGATCTGAAACTTACCAGGGTTCAAGGCTGTTAAGACCCAGGAGTTTGATTTCAATCCATTAGGTTGATAGCTACAAGTCAGAAACTTGACTGTTGACAAATATTTAAAATAAAATAAAAAAATTAGTTACATTTCAAGTCAGGATTCTAGTTCAGGCCTGGGTCGAGCAGCAATTCTAGTTTTTAATTACATTTGTCTTTTCTTCTTCTTTGTAGAATCAAGGTGCTAATCTTAAAGTCTTTACCCAGAATTGTGAGAGACTATGTATGGAGCCTGAAATAGAAAAGGAGGGCATGTTCATGACTTGTGAGGGTGCAGGAACCATCCATCCAGCTTCAGAAATGCTCTGTACTGAAAAGACATTTCAGGCAAAAAATGCAAATTTACAGACTTACTCTCAGCACAATGCTCCCTCTGAGAAGAGAGAAAGTTGTCACCAACAGATCTTCTGTGAACAAGGAATTAAGCTTGTTAGTAATGACAACAAATCAAAGAATAACATTTCACCTTTTCCTTTGTGGGATACGAACTCTGTTCCTGATAAACAGGAATGTTTATGCGCTGTTCTCTCTTCTGCAAAGCTATGTGATGAGCCAAGGCAGGGAGAGCAGAGGTACAGTTTTGACTCACACGATAGCAACGACACAGATATTTTCTGTGGTCTATCATGTGATGAATCTCTGTTTCAAGCTAATCCCAAGCCAGTCCTGGAATCTGGAGAACCTGAGCGCGAAGGAGATGCTGATTTATCTACAGTGCATGACAAGCTGTGGAAACTTCTTCATGAAGATGACTCAGACTATCAAATCCCATCTGAAAACCGGGGCATCACAAGTTTAGAAATTAGGCCGACAGATATCGAAGTCACAGAGCTGAACTTTGTACAGGAGACGTGTTCTGATCATCCTTTGCCAATAAATCTGATAGATGAGCAGGAACCTATTACACAAGCAGCCAGTAGACAAGGAACAGAGAAAGAAGACTGCAATGTGTCTGACGTCCTGCTTAAAACAGATGAAGCGTATAATAGCGCAGCCATGGGAAACGTTTGTCTTGCACAGGCAGTAGAAACAGATGGTGTATGTCTAGATTCTAGCACTGGAAATGAAACGGAAGCACCGTCCATTTGTGTTTCAGCAAATAGTATCATCTTAAATACAGGGGAGTGCTTGGAGCAGAAACCAAATCAAACGTTGACTGACAGTAATGGATCCATTCAAATGACTGTTGCTTGGGAAGGAAAGCTTACCATTAATAATGCTTCACAAAGACGTGATGCAGATTCTCCTCAAAGATGTGACAAAGCATGTGACAAAGAAAACCCAGCTTACGTGTCAGAGAAGTCCCATGGGACAATTGGACAATTACTTCATATTGAGCACAACATATCCTTGATAAATGAGTCTGTACCTGGTCAAGGGTGTGATCTGAGAGACTGTTACCCAGCAAGAAAAGAGCTGGCTTGTTTCCCTGAAGAGAAAGATATTTTCCCCACTGAAAATATCAAGCAGTGTACACATGAAGAACACTTTTCTGTAAACGCAATACATAAAAGTTATGAAGAGGGTTTACAAGAAAACGGCAGTCACTCAGACTTGAATGCACAGAACAACATTAATTCTGAGAGTTATCATCTTTCAAAAAATAATGACTGTCAAGATTTTCAAGTTGTTTCCAATGCACTGAAATACGGTCACCTAATGCAATTGCCTAGTTTAATTAAGACTCCTGGAACCATAGCATGTCAGAATCTACTCCAAAGTATAGACCAACTGACAGAAAAACAAGAAGTGGCATTCACCCCCTCTTCTGAGGTTCGATTTTTAAGCGATTTTTATGTAGAAGTGCCCAGACATGAGCCATGTAAACCAGGAGAACAGAGTCAGAGATGCATAGGTGACGAACAAAGCTCTGAAACTTCCTGTGACTCAGCACTTAGTCATGTCTCAGAGAGTCAGACTGCAGCTTCCCCTCATAATACATCAGAACAGCGTGTATTTTTTGTTCACAGCAACTTTAAGTCTGATGAAGAGTTAAAACCAGGTTCTTCAAAGAGTCACACATATGCATCTGGAAGCGTACCATCAGTTAGTAGCCCACTGCCTCAAAAGGCTCAAAACGAGTACCACAGCATAGCAAATGAGGATCATCGAGACACCGGTAATGGGTTAGATAGCCAGCAACCGGCTGCCAAGGAAACATTCCTGTTCTTCACACCTGTAAGCCAGTCAGAGGGCCTTCGTACCAGTGTATCAGCAGGGGGGTGTCCTGACACAGGAAGTCGTGTAAAAACTGAATCTGCACAAACTGCAGTCAAAGTAGCTGAAAATATGAGTACGCTGGAAACTTTCTGCAAGGCATTGCAGGATCAGTTCCATCGGGTGCCTGAAGAAAACAAGGAGGAAGCAGTCTTGCCTGAAAATAAACAAGAGATTCAAAGCGTAATGGAATATAACCCAGATGAAGCTGAAACAGAGTCTCCTTTGCACACTGTAATTAGCTCCAAGGCTCAGACACAGATCATGAGTATTAGCACTAAGCGGTCCTGTCCTGATTTTCTCTCTTCCAGCAAGCTCACTGAGGTTGATAATTCAATTAAGTCTGCTGAGTATGGTAAAGATGAAGAAGTCGTTACATCAGAGAGCGCAGTACGTGGTTTAGTTAATTTGCCACCAGCTGATTCAGGGAACAACCAGTATTTTCAAGAGCAGCCACCCTACAGCAGCGCTCAGCCATTCTCCCTGGCGCTGCCCGCATGCGACCCGTTCCCAGCCAGTGCGGACGGGCTCAGAAACCAACAAGAGTCAAAGTCCTACCAGACGTCGCCAACCGCTGCTGAGCCTGAGCCCATCAAATGTAAACGAGACACAGCAAAAAGTGGGCATTTTGCTACTGGAGCTAAGAAGAAATTACCACCAGCAACACTGTCGAAAAAACCACGACTGGAGGAGAGAGGAAATGTCAGCAATGATCCCAGCTGTGTTAAAAAGTCTGGGAAGAGTGAGACAGGCGTGATTCATAAAGAAGAGAGAAAAGAGCAAAGGAAACTCATTTTAAAAAAGGATAGCAAAGGTAAGAGAAAACTGATTTTGATTTCTGTTCTTTCCCATGGTGCTGGCTACAGTATGAAATTCAAATTCATTAACCACACTGCAAGCCTCCTTCTGTCTAAATCCTGGCAGCTAAAAGTGTCCCACCCTCACTGATTTTAGTTTCCAGTTCTGTGCACTCAGTAACTAGTGCTGTGCCCATGCCACAGACCTGGATCCTCCCTAACAGCCTTTTCCTAGCTGGTAAATACATGAGATTTATGAACTTTTTCACCTGTTTGAAATAGTTACTTCTTCGTTTGTCTCTTTGAGTGACTTTTCAGGGATTTGTAGGGTAATGATGCCACATAACTACACACAATAGAGCAACTGCAGGCCCAGTACTTGCATGTTGTTGTGTTCCCACAGGGCTGTATTCCCAGTTACGCTTCTGCACTGTGGCTCCCAAGTGCAATTACCCTCTCTTGGTTACCAAATGGTTTTATTACTGGCAAAGTATTGCTGTTATTAGTAGGGTGCCACTGATAAACATAATGTTTTGCAGCCCAGCCTGACGACTGATGGCTGGTTCTGCATTCCTTTTCACAACTGTTGGTCATAAATGTCACTGAAATTAGCAATAATAAACTGACATAGGAAACATATAATTGAAATGGGATTCAGGTTGCTTGCCAGAGTCTCTAGAAGGTTGCCAACAGGTAAAACAAAACGCAGATAGGAGTAGCAATAGTGTAACAGCTAGACAGATGAGGTATTTGTGGTTTCTATGGATACTTTGCGAGGACCAAGGTCTTATTTTTACCTTTTGACATTACATTTCATGTTCACATCATAAAATAATTTAACAGATCAGAGCAAGACTGAACAGTGACTAAAGGTAAGTTGCACAACTAAAGCTCTTCAAAGATTCTAATTACAGTGCGGTCTGGTGAGATTCCACTTGTCCAGTCACATTTAAAAAAGACCCACACTTTTCTCTGTTTGAAGACACGTCCTTTGCCAGAGAATCAAATGTGTGGGAGGAGAGACACATTCCTTCAAAGCAGAGCACGCAAACTGCAGTTGCTTTTTCTATGTACCTGAGGCTGTGCTTGAAAAATGTTTTAAACATTCAGGCTTGAATCAGATAAGACTGAATTTTCTTAACCTGCTTGTAATCTGCTTCAGGCTAGACTGAAATGAATGTATGTTGGTACTTTAGAGAATTGCGTGGACCTTTGCCCAGCATTATGGGATTGTTGGTATGGTTAGTCTGGTATATACTCAGTGTTCTCTTTTGTATTATTTGTCAGCTGCAGGAGGGACAACTTTGTGGTTAGAGCAGGGAATCTGGAGCCGTTAGTTCTATTTACAGTTCTGTCACATAACTGTCTCCGTCATTTTAGCCCTGATTCAGCAAGATTCTTGGGTCTAAGGACTTAAGTGACTACAAGTTAAACGTAGCAGTGAATTCCAGGTGCCTGACCCTTAAACTTGGATCCAGCATTAGATGGGGCAAGTTAGACTGCTGGAATGGGATCCCCGAGGGAGATGTGTCGTGCCAGCTCATTCAGAGTGCAGCAGCACAGAATTAACACAGTAGGAAACGTAACATCTTGCACATTACAGCCCTTGCATCTAGCAGGGATGTCTCACTTGAGCGCAGGGATGTGTCATGATCCGAAAACCTTTCCCTGAGTGTATGTTGATTCACTTTCTTTCCAAGTACCCTCCATCCTGCTGCTCACGCCATGCCCGCGTGCAGAAGATGCTGGAGCATTCTGTGAGCCAGTGAACAAATCTTAGCAGAGACCCAGGTTGTCAGGACCTTCCCCAGACTGAGCAGAGTGCTCTCTTTCTGTAACCCGAGTGACTCTTGGGTTTCCTCTGCGTGATGGTCAATGTTCAGCAAAAGAGCCCTGCCCTGTGGCCGGAAAGGTAGGGACTTTCTTTAGATGTTGGAAATTAATCATTTGAAACCGAAGAGGGAAGCAAAGGCTACTGACGTTACCAAATGCAAATATCTAACCATTAAGTGTGGGTTCCTCCCTCCAGCAGTGTTTTAAAGGAAGTGGTGCCATCACGGCATGTTGCAAAGAGTCTCATCCTGGCACTGTGTTTTAGGTGTGTTCCAAGAACACCTTGGAGCACCTCCTGGGACTTAAAATCTTTTCTCTCGAAGGCTGTGATCAGTTAAAAAAATCCACTAGTTACAAGTATTCAGTTAATATGAATTCTCATTATGTAACCATATGGTATGCTGTACCTTTATTATATCTTCTTTTACTGATAAAACGAGCTAGTCCTCTAGTCAGCGAGAATGTATTTTGATAATAAGTTATTTTATGTTGATGCCTTTTCAGGCTAGAACTTCCCTTGGGTCCTATTCCATAAATTCAAAGTGTCTTTGCATTGAAAACATTTCCATTGACTCTGTGGGGCACTGAATCGGTCTTTAAAAACCGATTTCAAAGCCTTGGTTTCTGAATCAGAAGAAATCATAATTATTTACCAGTGTTGTCAGATTCATATTCTTTACATCTGCAAGTCAATCTGGGATTCTTTTACAATGCCAAAACGATATCATTATCTTCTAATCCTAAACTGTGGCTCTTCTGTTTCAAGCTCCCAAGCTGCTGAAGAAAATCCAAGCAGAGTTGTTCCCTGACTGCTCTGGAAATATTAAGCTATGCTGTCAATTTGGTGACATTCATGGCGATTCCACCATTACATGGACTAAAGATTCCAAGTTACTAGCTCGACTGCAGAGAAGGTGAGCGAACATTTCTGAAGGACTGGTAGTTTCTAAACAGCTTTTGGGAAAATATGCCAATGATTCACTCTTGTGCCTGTTACGACAATTAGTATGATAGGTGCAAAAAATGAGTTTAAACGGGGTAATTGAGAAGCATATCTTCACACAGTGCATTACTATTGGTCATGGTTTGCATTCCATCACCAGTAATTCCTCTCAGCCTGTTCATAGGCAGTCTCATCCAACATTCGAGTACTGTGAAAGATCGGACGAAGTTTGAACCTCAGCACCCAGCCAAATGACATAAACACCCTTGGTTAATATGTGGGAGGCTGTCCGTCCTCGTGTGGTGGAAGTGAGTTACTGAAACAGCTAACAGGCAATGGAGAGCTTGATGGGATTGTTCTGAAGTATCAGGACAGAGTGGGGGATGAACAGATCGAGAGCAACCCTGCAGAGAAGGACTTGGGATATTGGTGGACAAAAAATTGGACATGAGCTGGCAGCGTGCACTTGCAGGCCAGGAAGCCAATCATATCCTGGGCTACATCTGAAGAAGCGTGGTCAAGGGAACTGATTCTCCTCTACTCCTCCTCTACTCTGCTCTCGTGAGACCCTACCTGGAGTATTGTGTCCGGGTCTGGGGTCCCCAGCCCAACAAAGACCTGGGCCTGTTAAAGCAGGTCCAAAGAAGGGCCATAGAAATGATCCAAAGACTGGAACACCTCTCCTGTGAAGAAAGGCTGAAGGAGAGTTGGGGTTGTTCGTCCTGGAGAAGAGATGGCTCTGGGGAGACCTTCATGCGGCCTTTCAGTATTTACAGGGGGCTCATAAGAAAGACGGAGAGAGACCTTTTACCAGCGCCTGTAGTGACAGGACAAGGGACAATGGTTTTGAACTGAAAGAGGACAGAAGGAAGAAATGCTTTACAACGAGGGTCGTGAGACTGGAACCGGTTACCCAGAGAAGTGGGAGGCAGGGACACCTCCCATAGACCAGGCTGCTCCCAGCCCCGTCCAACCTGGCCTTGAACCTCCAGGGATGGGGCAGCCACAGCTTCTCTGGACAACCCCGGCCAGGGGCTCACCTCCCTCACCAGCAGGAATTTCTTCCTGAGATCTCATCTAAATCTGCACTGTACTATAACTATAGTAGAGTACTATAACTGCACTCACATGGCACTGCAGCCCTGTTGGAACATCTTCCTTTGAGCCGTTCCTGAAGCTGCACACACCGCCGTCGCACAGCAAAGGCACAGAGAAAGCTGAGTGAGGAGTCAATATTGAGGAACAGCATGCAACGTTTTTGGCTTTTATGTGTCCAGACTTTATATATTTGGCCATGATATTGATAGGAATATTAGAATGCCTTTCAGTGAGATTTAATTATGTTTGAATTTGACTGAGGTACTTTTCTCTCAGAATGTAGTAGGATCATCTATTGTGAAACATATAAGCTGAATGCTTTTAAGTACGGTGAAATAAAATATTTTGTCTACTTGCATCATATTTGAATCAGTCTTTGCAGTGAGGGACAGAAATTCCAGGGACAGGAGGAGAGATACATGAAATAATCAGGAAAGATCTTTAAAAAATCTTAATGTGCAAAAATTAACATATTCTGTTACAGTGCCCAGGATGACTCTCCCGTCTCTTTGGCAATAGCTAAAGCCAGCAACAAAGACCTGGGAATGTATTATTGCTGCTTGAGTAACATCAATGGAGAGGTGACTGCTGAGTTTAATCTGACCTCTGAAGGTAAATCCCAGTTTATAATTTTGATTAATAATAATGGCAATGGCAGTTTCCATTCATACTGGTTTTTTTACTACAAAATGTATTTCTTTGTTTCCTTTTAGTGTTGGAACATCTCTCAAGTTTTCAGAATTGTGAAGGTAAGTACGCACATCTTGAACGTGTGCTTAAATCTTTGTTCCTTCTGATTTCCAAATAGAACGAAGGATGGAAAAATATATCAGACTGAGACATTTTGACAGTTATCCCGTGGGAAACTCCTGTGGGATGGAATGGTTTGGCAGGGTGATGGAGTACCTGCCACGACAAACTATTGATTTGAACTGGCCTGTGTAACGTCTCATTAGCTTGCTGCACTGGCGTTTCACATAGAGTAAAGAGTGAAACAGCATCATACAGAGACACGGACGCACACAGAGTACTGAAAGCTCTTTTGGCAGAAAAACTTGCCACTGGTGTTTGCACATATGATCTTTGCAAGTCACCTGCTGTGTAACTTTACTCCAAGAGAAAGACGGGCATGAAGATTTGGAATGCTTTCCCCATATGTTAACTTCTGTTTAATCACACTCGGCATATGTCTTGCTGTGCTGCAGCTAAAGATAGACAGTGCATTGCAAATTGGTTTATCATTTCTGAACACACGGTGCTAATCAAGTACTTCATTCAGCCAATTGATTTTTCTATCTTTTTCTAGAAGAGTAAAATCAAACATTTAGTTCCTTGTTAAACTAAAGACAGGACTTCTAATGTAACAGCACTATGTAATTTTTGACCAACAGAGAATTTGAGGTGGAGTTAAGGAGCCTTCTAATTCTAGCTCTATACATGCACTGCATCTCCTGTGCTTCAAAGACAGGCAGTAGTGCCCAGCACCAAACCAGAGATGACTACAGAGGGGAGCTGGAGGGACTCCAGTGCTGTGTAGTGCACACCTTTGGTCCTCCTGTTTATCTCTTCCACTGATGTTCCTTGAAATGTTATGATTAGAGAGGCCTGAAAAGTTTTTAGTTTCTTAACTAAACTAAACTAACTTCACTGCCTAACCTTAACCCCCCCCCCTGCCCCCCCCCCCCGTATTTTTTTTCCCATGAGTATTCCAACGATCATTTAAAAGGGTGAAATCCATAATCCTGCTTGATTTCAGCTGTTGCAGACTTAGGCACACATTCTTATGCTACTGGTCCCTTCAAGAGCTGCAGGTGAGGATAAAGGAAATAGTATTTTAGTAATTTCTCCTGAATATAAAGGTCACTAAAATTAACGTATGTGCTTTTTGATTGAAACTGTCATGGTAATTTATAGAAATGTGGTTCTTATTCAAAACCACTTACAAAATAAAAATCTTGTTATTTTCTTCTGCCTTTACTAATGAACCTGTTTTTAAACTGGCACTTGCCAAACTGAAAAGCAATAAACACTTTACGATGCCATTCTGCAGCACTGGACCCGATGTAGTGAGTGTGGCTGGTACTAGGAAAGGCACGTTTCCATCGTGGCTGCATTGGATAAGAACTGAGGTCTCTCTCAGCCGAGTGCCTCTATGAACACGTTGGCAGAATCTTTCCCTGAAAAGATTCCAAGCTGAAATCTAAAACAAGCTGTGGTTGTACCAGCGACTTCTGGCTTTTCTGAAAAGACAGGCTAGCTTCGGAAGAATGTGCTCTGAGCACATGGGGCACAGAACTGTGTTCTACTTTTAAATTCACAGCTACATACACTACTGCACCGCAGCTTTATTACTGTCTCTGTCTTCCTGAAGAAACAGAGTTGGCAGGAGCTCTGTATTACCTCAGTGCCTCTTTAGCTCTCAGTCAGCTGGGCTTACTGCCCATTCACTTGCAGCTCCAGTCTACAACCCCCCGAATAGTTTGTCAAAAAACTACTGAGGGAGTTGTAAACGTTTTTTTTAAAAAAAACTATTAGATTTTGTGATCTTTACCTCTGTTTTTCATTTGTTGCACTCTGTATTCTCTACATATGAGCCTGAACTGCCCTTTTCTTCATGCTGGCTTTAGACGTTGAGGCAACAGCTACCTTTAGGGGAGCAGGGTCCCAACCCCGTGTATTCTGTTTCCGTTGAGCATTTTCTTTAATACTCTGTGGAAAGATGTACTTGTTTTCCCATGTCCACCCCTTTCCCTGTGACTGCAGCAGGATGTCATGCAGAACAAAGTGGCATTGTGTTTTAGGTGTGGAAGAGATTGAATTCATGCAGCTCATGTTCAGAGAAGATTTCATCAGTGACAGCTATTTTGGTGGGAACCTGCATGGAATAATAGCTACAGAAGAGCTTCACTTTGGTGAAGGCATGCACCGGAAAGCCTTCCGAAGCAAAGTGATGCACGGCCTCGTGCCAGTGTTCAGTCCTGGCCACCCCTGTGTTCTCAAAGTGCACAATGCTATCACCTACGGGACCAAAAGTGAGGACGATCTAGTTCAGAAGAACTACAAACTAGCACTGCAGGTGAGCGTCCCCTGTCCTTTGTAAGCAAGAATGGTGGGGAAACAAACGGATGATCTGTTAAATGTTCCGAGTAATATTCCATAGGCATATCTGTTTGTAATACAGGAATGCTATGTCCAAAATACTGCAAGAGAGTACGCGAAGATATATGCAGCTGAAGCTGAGCCCTTGGAAGGCTTTGGGGAAGTACCAGAGTGAGTATATATATATATTTATATACATACACGCGTATGTGTACATATATGGTCCTGTGCCACAGCTGCCCCCTGACTGCTAGGAGTAATTATGAAAGAAGAAGAAAGAGTAATCCTGAGAACGGTGGTAGAGCTGGACTGATGACCTAAATAATACTGAATGTCAGGGTGGTGAGAGAGATTCCATTCCCATTAGAGAAGGATAATTAGGAGTAAAGACAGTAAACAGCAGGCAAAAGGCATGATTTTGATATAAATTTAGAGGAAATGATTCACGTTAGTGAAGTAACCGCAGTAGGTGATACTGCTAGTATCATCTAGTAACAACAGTAGGGAATAAGTCAGGCCTTCCAACTTTCCATTAAAAATGAAAGCTTGAGAGAAATCATGATCATTCCGAAGCTGGTATGAAGTCGCTCCTTAGGCAAGTTTTCTATGTAAAGAGAGGCTTAAGCCAGAAAGCTCAACTCTGATTTTAGGTTTTCCCAAAGGCTGGTTTGTTTCATTTCAGAACTTTTCCATTTCCGAATACGTATACATCAGACCAGTAGCTCCTTACAGGTTCACTTCTGCCTCGGAGGCTGGGAATTGGCACCTTGAGGATTTGGTAATAGATCTTTTTCAAAGGATTTGCTGTTCCAGTGTCAGGCGACTGTGTAGAGTTGAATTTGCAATGGATGGTTGAAATTCCATCTGCCTTGCTTCAAGGGTAAGACCTACATGCTTGACAGCAGGCTAAATCTCCATCTCAGTTTAGATGACACAAGATCTGCTCAGCCTCACTGATTCCCTGAAAAAAAATCACTTAAAACACAGCCTCTGGAATGATTCCGTAAAACCATCTTCTCAGGATTAGAAATAGTGATGGAGATGGCAGTGAAATCTTTTAGGGAAAATACTTGTGCAAGTCATCTTGTTTTCTGGAAATACATTGCTCTTGGTAAAATTTGTGTTTGAGAGATTTTCCTAGGCACGGGATATAACCTCTAGTTTTGATACGAGAGAGAAAAACTACAAGTCTGGTGCCAGTAGCAGGCACGTGGAAGGTTCAGATCTATTCTGAACAATTTGCTGGAAGACAGCAGATAGGAGCAAAAAGAGATAATGTGCATATGCTTTTGGTTTTCTTTTTAATTTCAAAATTTTGAGGCTAGATTTGTTTCTTCTAGCCAGCCCTTGTGAGACCAAGCTTGTATTTAAAAGAGGGTACATCCCTTGTAACATTTTATAAGAGAAATAGAGCAAGAGAAAAGTTGTCCACATTCTCCAGAGTTAGGTTTAAAGCTGCAGCCTCAGCCTGTGTGTGCACGTTTGACTGCGGAGGAAGCTGAGGAGGCGCTAGGGCAAGCAGTACCCTGTAACGGCCCGTGCTCTGGCAGCTCGACGTTCGCAACGGGGCAGAAGGGAGAGAGGGAGGGAGGGTCTGTAGCCTTCAGGTTACTTAATGATGCACAATGGAGCAGTACTAACATTTCTATTAACCAGTGACCCATTTATTTTCCTTTCAGTTTCATATGAAACTATATGGAGCCTTATATACTAACAAAAGCTGTTCACTTTAATAATACTGGTAGAATTAAGCTGGTATCATACCTTGAGTAGGTAGATTAGAACCAGACCAGTGCCTACAGTTGCAGTGATTGTTCCTTAGAAGGAGAATAACTCCTGGTATAAAGGCCACTTTTACTAGTTTAACTGCATGTGCTACAACAACAAAGGTAAAACGTCGCAACAACAAAGAAATTAATGATGTCAGTAAAGTTTGATTGTGGACTAGGAAGACTTACACAGACGTGTTCTGGTTACATGTGGTTCTCTGTCTCACGACTCATTCCTCTAGACCTCCTTTCAGTGTACATGGAGCACATACGTACATTCACGATTCCGCCATTTCCAGAATCCAGTGCAAGTATGTCTGGAAGCAGCTCTGCCAGCCCTTTGGCACTGTTGCTCTAAGAGATAAGAATGTTTGTAAGATGGAGTGTAACTGGAAACCTGTTCCCTGCTGGCTATCATTTCCCCCATTTCTTCTGAGGTACTGGCAGGAGCTCTTGGGAGCCGGCTGATGAAATAACGTTGTGGTCTGTTACCAGCTCCAGCTGAAGGGCTTCCCGAAACGACCTTATCTCAGAGCAGCATTAAATTCCACTCCAATATACGCTGTGTCACTTTTTTGCTTAGTCTGAGGTTTAATTTTGGAGACTTACACTGTAGTATGAGAGGAGGTAACAGGAGTGCTGAGTTAGGCATTCAGCCTAACAGGAATGTGGAGTTTTTCCCGTGTACGTACAAACAGAAGATGACTATCTGCAAGGTAGAACACTGCTTGCCAGATAGCAGGGACTTTGGTAACCAAGAAGTTCATGTTGCCACTGAGACCGATACTTAGTTCCGTACTATTATCATCATCACTTCACATTCATTTGTTCTATCTGGGAAGACTGTGAAACTCCAAGCAAAATTTTATTTGACACTGGATATGAGTGTTAGGCATGGTGCATCTTTAGACATCAATGGACCGAGCCTGGATTCCTACAAAACTTCGGAAGTCTTTCTGGCTAAACTAGCTCAATTTCTAAATTAATAAAATACGACATTTTTTCAAGTTTGCAATTTCCTGAAAACTTCATGTAGAACTAGCTGAACTTTTCTGACCTGGATGCAGACTGCCAAAGCCCAAGCATCTTCAGATTCTGGATTTTCACTTGACCTGACTTGTCTCGAGAATCTAATGATATTTCCAGAGACTTTCTTGTTTCCTTTTACTTTTTGGTAAATTATTTGCTTTGTATTTTCATTATCAAAAGTGTTTGCTAATTTCGGATGTGTCAGGTTTCAGAAGTCTAGTCTGAGAAATCCTCCACCAACACTGGTCTTGGGCAAAGCTCTTTCTGGAGCGGATCAGATTTGCAGGTGCTTAACAAAGACTGAATCATCTATCAGTCAGCTTCAGCAGCTAAAGCAGTAATACTCTGAAATAAGCAAACACCCATTATTGCGCAGAGTTTAGGTTTTGGGATGTAGTAGGACAACATTAGAAAGCATGCTTTGAAAAAGTTTATATCTGACTAAATAATACAAAGAAATAAGCACACAGAGGATAATGCAATTATGTTCTAGAGCTACCTAAAAGTTCCCAATCTTATCTGGATGTCTCCTGGGTTGGTTTAGACTTGGTAGCTGTTCATTCCCTCCCTGGGATCACTGGCCCCTTTGTATGTTTCTTACTCCTTCATTGACAGAATTCTCTGGATTTTATTAGTTTTTATCCCTTGATTTCAGGATCATTCCTATTTTTCTTGTTCATCGCCCTGCTAATAACATCCCGTATGCGACAGTGGAGGAGGAGCTGGTTGGGGAATTTGTGAAATACTCGGTCAGGGATGGCAAGGAGGTAAATTTCCTGAGAAGAGACTCGGAGGCTGGCCAGAAGTGTTGCACCTTCCAGCACTGGGTGTATGAGAAGACCAACGGGAGCCTGCTTGTCACTGACCTGCAAGGTGAGTTGTCTGGGGGGGGCAGTGAAACGCCTTTCCCATAATACAGGCTGGTGATCACCCGTAGTCAATCCTCACAACTGCAGAACTTCCAGGCTTATTTCTGAGGAATGTTACTCTTGGCTTTCTGTGTCCTGTTGGCAATGCTGAATGTGCTCCTTCCATAACCTTGTGATGGACAGAGTCTTCTCCAGATGCAGACAGTACTCTGGTCCTGTGATTGCTTTTACAGCACATCATGCAGATCAGAATAAAAGATAGGAAAGTTTGGATATTTTATTTTCTAGCCTCTTTTAAGTGCACTGTGTTTATTTGTGTGTGTGTTACCCTAGGGAACAGGAAGACATTAATTAATTGCCTACTGTGGCAGCAGGGGCTAACATGTTAACCTGTGCAATATTATGATGTTTATCTAATTTATCTAGTTAATCTAGTTTAACCAGCAGAGAAAGGGAATTTTTACCTAGCTTATGTTCTTGTAAGAAGGCAGTTTGGAAAAGAAACCACAAGCCTTTTAATGGGAGCATTGTTCTTCCACATATCCCCTTAGTAAATCAGGACACTCAATATGACTCGTCTGGCTTATTGTCTCACTTCACAGAGGTTAATGAAATGTCTTGTGAATTAAGACTTCAGTTGTTAATAGCATCCTAGTCCTTCACTTTTTCTGGTATTTAAATACTTACCAACAGTCTCTCAGCAGTGGAATGCTCCACGTTCAGGCCATGGGTAGGTTTGAAGAAACATGTCCCTTCAAAAAAGAATGGTGAAGTCCTGTCCTTCTTGAACTGGGAGGCCCAGAGATAAAGTGTAAACCTGAGAAAAAGTTTAAATCTGGCCCTTCTAACTGCTGAAATGCTGGCCTGTATCCAGCACAGTATGCATAGATGTATTTGAAACAGAGAAAGACAGACCCTTCTTAGAAAATATCCCACATGCTTTAACAAAACAAGGCAGGAAAATTCACAATAAAACATCTAAACAAGACCCCTGAAGTCATTTAAAGGGAGAAGAAAGAACAAAATCCCAGCCTGAGGGAGGTACAACAGCAAAATGACATCCGAGCCTCTACAGTGGCTGCTGCCCCAGAGCACAATATACCTGCTGCTGTTGAAGAGAAACATCCTTTCTCTCTTACCATCTTTGCATTTGAGTATCTAGGCTGCAGGTTTCAGGCATACCAGCCGAGATTTCTAGGGTATTATGCAAGGAGTCTTGAGACCATCATTTTCCTGTACAGAAAAAATTGCACATTACAGAACTGCCTTTTGCCTATGAACATTCAACAAAGGGACAAGTTAAAAACCCCAACTTTTTGGAAATACTGAATGAGAAATGGATTTTGGATCTCTCACCCAAAAAGTAAAGATAAGGTTGACTGACCTGGTGCTGTTTGATTAGCAAAGCAAATATGTGATTCCTGCTGATAAACATTGTAGTCCAAGTTTGCAAAGCATCAAAACCACAAAACCCATAATAAATAGACACATCTCAGGGAAGGTGCATAGGCAAAGATTTTGTATGTTTCTTAAAATGCAGTCATGAAAGTGTAAACCCTCTTTCCCCCCTCTGACTATCCAGCACAGGAAACAACTTCTGCTCTATTTATCACCTTGCAACCTATAAGCTACTGGTATGAAACCGGCTTCTAGAAATTGCTAGTGATACGTAGCACAAACATCCTATTTTTAATTGGGGTGCATTAAAATGTTTTGCAAAAATGGTGACAAATAATTAAAAATATGAATTCATAAATAAAATTTAATGCCTCTATATATGGTGCTCTTAAATCTGAAGATATTCCTTGAAATTCTAGTGTAACATAAGCTCTCTGTTTCCTTGATGCCTTGTAGGCGTAGGAATGAAGTTAACTGACGTTGGCATAGCAACATTGGCCAAAGGGTGAGTTAAAAAATTATTTCTCAACAGCATGGTTTTGCTTTGCGCATCAGTCTCTTCACAGTGTACATATGCTGGGGGAGGGCACACTGGAAATTCATTCTTGCTTTAACTTTGGAAGAAAACTCTTAACTTCTTTTTGTTTGTATTTCTGGGAATCTGCCTGCAAGGGAAGCGTATTATTTTGTTCTAAAAGGATGGGGCTACGCGGTAGACTGGGCTTTGCTTTTCCTTCATGCCTCCCTTAAAACAGGGTTATTCAAAGGGCATTTCAAGTGTGAAGTCGAGGCCTCTGGTCACTTACAAGCAAGACACTTCACTTGGTGGTACATCAGCTGGAGGAAGGTAGGGCTAAAACTGCAGGGCCAGTACTGTCTCCAGCGCGGGGTACAGTGAAAGAGCTGGTGTTCGTGCTGCCCAGAGCTTCAGGCCGTGGAGGAAATATCTGAGAGCCCAGCACGCTGTTGCAGCCAGAGCTCCAGCTGGGCTTCCAGTCCCTAGCACCTGTCCCAGCAAATGCGAATGCAAGCGCTTACACCGAGCTACACCTGCAGCTCCTAGATCCCACTGCCAGCGGTCAGGGTGACCCTCTCCCCTCCTCTGAAGACGAGAGCGTGTCTGGCACAGTACTGTGGGGGCTAGAGAAGGAGATGCCCTGAAAGGGGCCAAAGTTCTTATTGCCCTTTTTGCAGGGCATTTGCAGGGACTGCATGAAGGAACACAGCTGAAATCCCTCTTGCAGCCAGCAGAAGTGCCAAAGCTTTTGAATGTGTATTTATGACACCAGCTTTTATAAAGACTCTTCTCAGTTTAGAACTCTGTGATTTAGCTTTCTCCCTATAGCAGGCAGTGACCATAAGCTTTTCTTGAGCCCATGTTCTCGTCAGCTGCATGGGTGGAGGGAAGATGCCTGTTTAGCTTTGTATAGGCCACTTACCTGATAAAAAATGAAATCTGTTAAGGAATTTGATGGTATCTCTTTCCCTTCTCTCTCAAAAGCTCTCTCAAAGTAATTCTGAGCTGTAACAAAAGATCTGTTTGTAATATTTAAAGAGGCCTGTTTCCTAGTAGTTGTGCAGTGGCTTCGGGTCTTTTTGGGAGACTTCAGTATATGTGTAAAGGTACAGGCCTTTAGTGTTCTTTCTTCCACTTCTCTTAAGTTTCTGTTAATTAAAGCTTCTAGTTACACCACAGGCCCAAAGAGCCATTGATAGAAGTAGGCAGTGTAGGCAGTCATTCAAATCAGCTGGCTGATGGAAAGGGGAAGCGGATGGGTATAAATGCCTGTGATCAATGCTTTAAACTCATAGGGTTTTCTGAGAAACTGATAGAAAAACCACATGTACTTAGTCTTGATACTGAACTGGCGCTTGTCTATATACCTGTGGTAAGTGGAAAAAACCTTACAATATCTTTTAAATTATTAAAAATTTGACACCAGAATATTCTGGGAAAATCCTTAACATTTGCAGGCTGGCATCCGTTCAGAGCTTACATTAATTTACCCTTTTAGCTATGGATCCAAAGTGAAATCGGTTGAAATGAAGTTGCATCATCCTGTTATAAAACAATGAAATCATAAAAATTTAATTGAGGCAGTTCTGTTCTCTGGAATCAGAGGATTTATGGAAATGCTTTAATGTATGTTACTGTGCAACTTACTATGGGACATTACTCCTATAAAAACGCATGTTGGACTAGGGTAGAGGAAGGTGAAGTGAGAAAATGAAGATGCAGTGCAAGCTGTAGTAAGGATCACCTCATTCATATGTAAGGGAATATCATTTCCTTTCATGAACAATATCTTGAGCATCATAGAATCACGGAACAGTTTGGGTTGGAAGGGACTTTAAAAGATCATCCCAGCCCCCCCCCCTGCCCTGGGCAGGGACACCTCCCGTAGACCAGGCTGCTCCCAGCCCCGTCCCACCTGGCCTTGAACCTCCAGGGATGGGGCAGCCACAGCTGCTCTGGGCAACCCCGGCCAGGGGCTCCCCACCCTCACAGCCAGGAATTTCTTCTCGAGATCTCATCTAAATCTCCCCTCTTCCAGTTTGAAGCCGTCACCCCTTGTCCTATCACTATATGCCCTTGTAAAAAAAAAAAAAAAGAAAAAAAAAGGTTGAGTATTATTTTGTTTGTCATTTAGCTAATGATATTGCTACAAGACAACAGAATTTGCCTGGTCCTGTATTTTTATTTCATGGCCCTTTCCCAGAAAGGACACCCCTGCATTAATATCTGTAGTTTGATTTTTAATTCCGCAAGCCTGGATGGGGAAGACAAACAAGTATACAGAATTCATCTGTATTACTGGCTCCCGCTCCTTTTGGCAGTGTGCAGCCATGCTGATGAGAGATTGTCTGTCTCACATGTGGGGGAGAACATACACAGTCCTACTTCACTAAAAAATACAGTATGATACTGTCATTATTTTAATTCCATTGTTAGTGAAGATAAAAGCTGATTTTTGGTGTAATTGCTTCTAGAAATTCCCATAGTTTCCTCAACCACCCTTTGCAGAGGTAACAACCCCACTGATGACAGACAGGTCCTCTGCCTCCAATTCTTCTAAGCCTGGGCCAGTCTCATCAGGGCAAATGAAAAATATCCTTGGGAAATGCTTCTGTGATCCTTGATGAATGGAAAAACATTCATATTGTTCCTAGTTGGAATGTAAATTAAATAAAATTCTAATTTCACACTAAGATTAAACTTGTAATCAGGGGGAAAAAAAAAACCTGGGAAAAAAACCCCCCACCATCTCCCCCACCCCACTCCTACCACGCTTAAGCTTTCAAATCATCGTTCACAGCACAAACTGTAATTGATGAACTTGCAAGAGCCGATATGGCAATTGTCATGAATTATTCACGGCTGTTATTTATCCCCCACTGTTTCTTGTAAACCAAGACAATAAACAGCATATATTCAATTTTTGCACCTACATTCAGCATTGCTCATTGCTGTTAATGATTCTTTTGGGGGTCCAGACTCATATTCCAACTCTGAACAAACATTTCTAGATGAGCATTTATGTTTCCTTTATCGTTCCCCTCCTTCCTGTAGAGTCTGTGGAAAGGTTGATGTTTTCAACAATTAACACTCTTCAAAGTAACTCTGATCTTTTCTCCTTCCTGTGTCTATTTTGCCAGTGGCTTGGAAACCAAACGAACCCAAAGCAAAGGGTGATTTATTTAGTAAGCTGAAGTAGCTGCAGTACAATTTCTGTCAGTAGAGGGCGAAGCCTAACTAGAAACCGAAAAGCCCGGCAAGTATTTTTAATGTAGCCGCTGGGTCGCAGCAGAGTCAGGCAATCAGCCCTTAAATAAGCTACTTAGTAGATTCCTTGGCCAGCGTAGACAAAAATAATGCACCACAGTGGCCGGCTTCTAAGCGCAAACAGCGAGCCGGTTTAGAAGCGGTGCACAAGTGCCCAGGTATTTATCCAGGAACGGTGAACACAGGGATGAAGGGAGCAGGAACACAGTGACCCATGGCTGGGCTGATTAATAGGAGTGCTGTTTGCCAGATGTGGATTGGAAAGTCTGTCTCATTTTGGGGCATTGACAAATTTAGGTTTACTCAACATGGCACCAAGAGGCACTGGGGAACTTAAGCCTGGGGACCAATCCAGCATTCCCCCTTCAGATTTACGGAAGATTTGGTTTGGGCCAACCTGCAACTGTCAAGTTTGGGAGATGAAATTCTGTCTGGGTTTTATTTGTCAGTCATCTAGTCAGTGAATTAATTGCGCATGCTGTGCAAAACAGCAGATTCATATTTTTCAAGGCTTGGAATGGTCAATAGTTTGGTGTTACTGAACACAAAACATGTGAGCGCAATGCGGAGAGTAGAATTTAGAAGCCATTCACTAATGGAAAGCTTGCCCCAGTTACACGTACCACAGGCTGTAACAGCACAGAATGGTTTGAATTAAGCTCACAAGTCCTGCCAAATTACAACAGCGCTACGGTCATTAGTTCTGTCCAGAACGAGTGATGCCGTCTGGAAGCACACAAGGGGGCTCTGTGGAAGCTGTGAGGAACAAACAGCCAACAGCTGGGAGAACTCAGATGCAAAGCTTTGGTCTGGCATCTGTTGAGTAGTGGTTCTACATGCGTGCTATAAAACCTGGGGCTGTCTGCACACTGCAGAGCCAAACCAGGCTTACTCACGCCTCTCGACTTCCAGAATGGACCAGGAGGGTTACCTGGGCCACGTCTGCGCCGCAAGGTCAGCTGCAAAACTGTCACTTTAAGAGAAGGGAAATGAGGACGGCTTGGTTTAGGAGCAAAGCTAGCAAAATAAGAATAATCTTGTGTTTTTAATATAAATGTTCTGTCTCTTATTCACAAGATATTTATGCCCTTACTTTTACTGCAAATATTTCTGGCATTTGTTGATTTCTAAAGCTAGAGTTAGTTAGCAGAGCATTCAGAAGTCTCTTACTCATACTGTCATCTGAGCAAATGCTGCTGTTTCTACTCTTTAGATGTTCCTTCAAAGACATGCAGGAAGTGAGAAATACCAAATACAGAGCAGAGAGCCATTTAGACGGGCTTCCATTTACTTCATGAGAAAAGTGGATTTTTTTTACCTCAACTTTTTCTTTCCAAGATTATTTCCGCAAAGAAATGAGTATTATCAGAATTATATAGCATGAGAAAAACAAATGAAGAAATTTTCTTTAGCTGCAACAAAATGCTTACCTGGGAAAAAAAGAAAGTGAGAGCAAGAGAAAGAGCGTACGGTCATTTTGCAGCCACAAATTAAAATAGCCAGCATTCAGTGCAGCAAAACTTCACACCTAATTGGTAGCCCTGGAAGTGCCTTATCATTAATCTTTGTGCCAGAACCACCCACACAAAGTGCAGGAGAAACGAAGTCCCTTGAGTCAGTGTTGCAGCAGAAATGGAGAGTTTGGGACACCGAGGAAGCAGGTGCTGCCCCAGGGCTGTGTGCGCAGAGCCCCGCCGTCTCCTCAGGCCCTGGCGGCTGCGTCCAGCACGGACACACCGCGGCACCTGAACAGCTCTTGCTGCCACTGGCACTCACTGGGAAGTCCCAGTGCTTAATTGAATACGTACGATAAATTAACCAGAATATTTCGGTCTAAGTCATTGCTCTTTGCCGACAGTGCGCTGCTCTGCTTTAGCTAGTTTCTGGCGTCAGGATCAATGCTTGATATAAAGAGATTTTCTTGCTGAGCACAGGCATATTTTTGCCTGTGGAACTTAAGCTTTGCTGGGTGTCTGGAGCATGCACCTGATGGCTCTAGTAAAGGAGCTCAAGATTAAAGTCTGGTTCTATTGTTTCTCCAAAGGGGTGAGAGAACAGTTCATTGTCTTGCTGAGCTGCAGGGTATAGTCCTGAAGCAAGGGATGGCTTTCCTCTTAAACTTCCTTTGGGTAAACAAGCACGTAACTTACTTGGAGAGGAGAGAAAAAAATATCTAACCCTTTGAGGTTCATCTGGCTGTTTATAGCAAGCTATCGGAGTGGTTTCTCGAGCGCAGTGCAGGCTCACTGTCTGCTTAGCTTGGAGGGGGGTAACCTTGGCTGCTGTGAACAGCTTCACATGACAAATAACAGTAAAATACATTTGAAGGTTTATTTCATTGAAATACATATTTAACATTCAAAAACTCTGACTTCAAAGAAGAATCTGAAAATAGATGTTGGTATGAGAAGGTAAAAAGGACTCCTAAATACTTACAATGAAAAAGTTGAACTACAAAATAGTTTTTCTTATTGAAGTTAACTACCAGTAATAATTTAATTCGTTAGAAGATTAAGGTCTGCACCTTACAATTATCTGCAAAGTCTTCATCATTGTGGCTGCAATAGCTTGTCTGAAATAATTTGGGATCCATCCTCCGTGGGTACGCAGTTGTGACAGTGTTTAAAAGCAGCAGCAAAATGCATAGATGAATTATTTTGGCTGTAAGGGGAACTGCCAATACACATTACTATTTCGGTATGTGCTGAATAAGCAATAAATATTACCTTTTATATATCCTAGAGAAACTTTCAGAATTGCATTATCCACCAGAGAGATTTCTTTCCTCCTAGGGTGGAATTACTGCTGCAGGGAAAGCAGTCAGCCTGAGGTTTCACCTTTTCTCTTTCTTCTCTGCAGAGAAACACGAGAGCTGCAAAGTAGGACAGTGAGATACAAATGGAGGCAGATGCTGTCCCCTTTTGTTGCAGAGTATTTTATTATATTTTCACCACTGGCATCATTCTTTTATAGAAGAAAATTTGGCAAAGTATGTTGCAATAACGATGCTTATCTGTCAGAAAGAGTTTGACCTGCTCAGAGCAGCCGTGTTTTCTTGAGCACTATGCCAGTCTGCATGAGGACAGAAGTTCTCCGGAATGCTGTGCAGTGAGCATGTTGTGTTAATTTCAGTGCTAAATCTTCTTTGTTTTTCGTGCAGTGATAACTCAGGTTTGCATCTGAGGACATTGTACGTAGAATAGTTTGGGTTGGAAGGGACCTTTAAAGGTCATCTTGTCCAACCCTCCTGCAAGGAGCAGGGACATCTTCAACTAGATCAAGGGGCTCAGAGCCCCGTCCAACCTGACCTGGAATGTTTCCAGGGATGGCGCAAAGATCCTTGAGATCTTGCAGTCAAGCCTGGGTGAGGGAGGAGCGTAGCACAGAAGTTATGTACATGTTTGGTTGAAAACAGCTTCTGGTTCTGGCAACACCTTGTGTGGCAACCTTGTCTCTTCATGGTAGTCAAAAGAACTGTTTACAGAGAATGATGTAGAATGGATTTCATTTATATATTACTGAGGAAAAGCTAGCCAGCAGAGAATTATATTCCCAACTAAATGAGAAGAAAAATAGTCGCCAGGGCAGAGACCACAGAACTATGCTCCTTTAACCCTTTTCCCTCTTCTGTCACTACTTAGTACCTGGTTTCCTTCGCTTCTCAATGGCTCCGTTTGATTTTCTGTGACAAGAGTTCGTGCTTTTCAAAACAGCATGGGTGAAAGAGACTTGCTGGATGTTTTGAAGTTGCTTATGAGTGAACAGTCATACTCTGCCTCCCTGTGCTGAAAATGAATCTTGAAATCCCATTTGGCTTTTTTTTTTCTTTGTTGCTACAGATACAAAGGTTTTAAAGGCAACTGCTCGATTTCCTTCATTGAGCAGTTCAGAGCCCTCCACCAGTGCAATAAGTACTGTGAGATGCTGGGGCTGAAATCTCTGCGAACCACTCATCAAAAACAGAGGAAAGCAACATCCATCAAAAGCAAAAATCTACCAAACTCATCAACTATAAAGAAAACAGTGCCCAAGAAAGCAAGAGAACCTAGAGACTTCATTTCTTCAGAGCACTGAGTTGCACTGTCCCATCTTGTGAAAACTCCTCTTGAAGATCTGTAGTCATAGAATCACAGAATCACTTGGGTTGGAAGAGACCTTCAAGATCATCGAGTCCAACCATAAACCTATGCCAAGAGTCGTGATAGGCACCAATGACCTGGTGGGGCGATAACTTCAGTCTTTTGCCTTATGACATTATTTTGAAGTCATCCTGATGCTGATGCCAGCAACAAAGGAAGGAGCTGATTCTATGGTCGCGATACCTGCGATTTAACGCCCCCGGGGCAAGGGTCTGAAGACAAACTAAGCTGTCGGCCTGGATTATTGTACAGCCCTTCTGTGTATCGGTATCTGCACGTTTTGAGTCTTGGACATTGAGTACACCACAGGTCACTGGAGAACATCTTCCTTTCTGCCTGTCTGTGCCTGTGACCCTGTGGGTTCAGCTGCTACATAAACATCAATAAATTTAAGGTGCCACTTCGTAAAAGTTTTGCACAGTATTGTTGCTCAGGCTGCTATAGAAAAATTGTTTTCTTTCCCAGATTTTTCCGCATTGTAATCCTACTATAATCCTATTCTTGGGTTTTTTTCTCCCACGTACATATCTTTTAATACAAGACAAAGTCATTCATAATTGGATATATCTGTCTTCTGTCCCCACAAAATTACCTACCATCTTTAAAGTCCTCACAAAGTGATGTCATCAGCTTAAAGATGGGCAACTTGTGTGAGTCTCCATAGAATTCCTTGCTTTTGACGCAAGCTTCCTTGAATGTACAGTTAACCCGGTGGCACAGTTCTGTTCTGTTTGCACTGACCCTATTGCAGGACAGGGCTTTGCAGTCTGCATGTTGCCAAACAGCCACCCTCTGAAATAAACCAAACAGCCACCCTCTGAAATAAACCGTTACGTACAGAGGGTATTTCAGCACCTTGCAGCATTTTCAACTAGAATAAGTACAATGACTTTTCTGTGTAGCACAGAGTTGCTTTGTGAAGGAACGTGATGGGTGCCCTGGGCCAGTACCTGTCTGCTGAAGACTCATGATTTATCCAAAATGCGTAGGCAGCGCCAGAACAGAAAAAAGATACTGTGCTCCATGAAACGTAAGTGTAGCTTATGTGGAGGTTTGCAGCCAGGCGAGGGAGCTCTGCACGTCAGAGGACTGCAGCAGGCTTGCGGCGGTGGCGGTTGGAAGCCCAGCCTGCGGTGGCTAACACGGAGTGCAAACTCTGAGCCCTGTCAGGCTTCCTGTCCCTCTGTGGCACTAAGTGACAGGTGGTGCCAGAAGCCAACGCCTGAGTGTAAGAGTCCCATCAGTGCTGAGGAAGAGAAAAGAGATTTCAGACAAAGTTCTGCTTTGTTTTGATAAGCAGCGGGTGCTAAAGAAGAGAGAAACCGTTGGGGACTAGCTGACACTAGGGACAGAAGTTCACCTGACTGCCTTGTAGAGGTAACATCTTAGGCTTGTCATCCTGTGCTGCCTTCATGGTTCATGGAGGTCTTCTCAGCGCAATTTAGGGCGAAGTGCAGGTCATCTGAAAAACAAACATTTGAATAGTTTAGATTAACTGTACCAAAAATGTGCCTCTGTCTCTCCATTGAGGGAGAGGGAAGCCAAGTGTCAGACAGACATCTGTATTTTAAATTCCTACTGCTACGTGGGATGAAGTTCTCCAGAGTTGTTCTGAAGCATTTGAGTTTTTAATGTTTTTCTGCTAACTTAGGTGGAGACCAACTGCAAAAGGGTATTGCAGAAATTAGGGTACTGTTGTAATCCACGTAAAATTAAATGTATGAAAGACTATTTGAAAGATGAGTTTTGAAACAGAAAACGCCAAAGAAAGGTGAAAACTTAGAGTGTGACTGAAATCTGGGTCAAAACATTGAGAACAAAACCTTGGCAGAACAGTTCCAGTGTACTGAGGAAGGGAAGCCATTCATTTCAAAATAAAGGTTAAGGATGAAGCTGTGCTAGTGCAGAGAATCTGAAGTATCCCAAGAGAACGGAGGTAGAAAAGTACACGGAGCCGAAGTTCTGACGGCGTTACTGAGCGGAGCAGGCGGAGGGAGATGCGGCGCAGGTGAGGCACACGCTTTTGGTGGTACCAGCTGGGCTCTTGGGAAGAGGTTTTCCCAGGGAGGTCCTGTTGTTCTGGTGTCACTCGCTCTGCCATGGTGCTCAGGTGATTGCTCTTTGGCGTATCTAAGGAAAGTAGAAAACTGACTCTTTGCTTTTTGTTTCTTTCCTCGCTGCCCCGTCCTCTTTCACACTCGCTAATCTGTCTGCCTGCCCTCCTGTCTGCTTGTTGGACAGGCAGGAGCTCTGGCAGGAACACCTTGTCTACGCAGGGCCCTCTCAAAAACGTCCTCGGTTCCTGACTGTCGTTTCTGGGTCACAATATAAAGAGTTTAAAATTTAGATCGTCTGAGAGTGACACAGAGAGGGCTCCAGTGTGCATGTCAGAAACTGATGGGAAATGATGATTAGTAGACTGTTTGTCTGCTCGTGTCTAAATTTTCATGTCAGATCTTTTTAACAAGACTTTGCTAATAATTGCTGTTCTTTGTGGACTGCTAGCCAGCCATTCTACCCACAGTAGTCTTGCTCTTAGAGAAAATACATATATACCCTGTATCAGGAAGTATCTCCTGGCTGTCTGAAAAAGAACGAAAGCTGAGCACTTCTCAACTGAACTTGATACGAAGGTCTAGACCGAGAAATCCGACTGGGAAAAGAGAGCTTGGTCCTATTTATGTCAGTTGACTTCAGTGGCAGAAGAAGGGTTCATCTGTAGCACTATGCTTTTACCTCGGTTTACGTGTTACCGATATGCATCAGCTGCCTGTCTGCAGAATCATAAGCAGCGCCATAACACTTATCGGCAGGGTAAGCAGTGTGCTCTTTGGGCTCCACTTTTACTGGCCAGCTGGGACGAATGGGAGAAACAGCTACCTGTTTTACAGGTTACAGTGCTTTAATCTGAGCCAAAGTCTACTTTTTGCCTTTTACATAAGGGAACCAAATCATGGGGCTGTGAGCAAGTCAAGTAAATATGTATTCTAATCTCAGCAGAGACATCAGCAAAGCAGAAACTGGAACCCATTTTTTAAAGGAGCACTTAGAGGTTACTTTTTGCTGCTAGCACTTGCATTACTCTATTAATAAATATTCTTAAGCACACACAGGACGAATGAATTGCACTGGGTCCTGATAGCAATTTTAAAATGTTACGCTTTTCATAGGGCACTGCTATAGTTTAGGCTAAAGCACTAATGCTTTGTGATTTTAATTCTATTACACAGACTAACAATGATAAAACACTCAAGAATGGAGTCAATAAAGCTTCTACAGAATGTTTCTTCCTGTTCAAAAGTAATTAATCACATGAATGGCCTATAGGTGTTGGGTTTTTAGGTGTATGTGTCCCTATAGATAAACTGATAATTCTATCTGTTCTTTTGCAGTTTTTCATAGGACCATAGAATAGCTTGGGTTGGAATAAAGGTCAAAAGTGCTTTGATCGCTTTAAAAACCTTCTAAGTTGCAGTGGTAATGTTTTCCAAAAACACCCAAGGGATTTCAGCGTATAGGTCCGTATCCACGCAGGGGAGGCAACATCAGAAGGCAGCTGATGTATTTCAACTGCTGGGCCTTGAATATTTATCCACTTCCAGGAGATGTAAGATGGAGGACCCCGTTAGAAAACAGGCAGTGTGTTTCCCAATCCATTCCTTATGCCACCTAGCAAGAGAAAATTGTATGCCGTTCTCACTGGAGGAACTTTTCAGCATAACTCCTGCAGCTTAACCTCACATGACCCAACAGTGAACTGCAGGGATTCAGCTCCATTATGCCTTAATTTCTTTTTTCTTTTTCTCTTCAAGAAACTTCAGTGTATCTAATACTTGTGTGGGTGTTGTAAAGGCCATGTTGCTCTACAATAAAAGCCTCAGTAAATAACTTTTCATTTTTGAGTTTTAAGAGCACAGTAGTAAGAAAGTAATAGGAAGAGAGAATTAATCTACACTGCTGTCCTGTCACAGAGCACCAGGGGAGGGTCAGGAACTGTTTGCCTACATGGATGTTTGACTGAGTGTTTTAAATGGGTTTCCCTTAATCACATTACAAGTAGAAGCTGGGGAGCCTGTACCGCCATTCCACTGGTGGAGTACCAGCAGTGGTGATTCACGTTTTGCATCTCTAAAACAAGGGCTGATGTGGAATAGGCCGGCATGACACTGCGAATTTTAGAGCTAGAGCGAAACGACAGACCTGATCTCGCGCTCTTTCTGCTGACGCAGTATGGATGTGTGCTCAGACAGGCAGCACATGAGGCTCACTGAGTGGGAGGAGAGGAACAGCATAAGATGTTCTTCAAGTACGGAAAATGGCAGTGGCAGTAACCAGGAGAAGGGCAAGCAAGACTGGTTCAGGCTCTCTAGAAAGCACTGCAGGTGTGGTGAGGGAGGGGAGGGACTTCATTTCTCTCTCAGCCAAAGGTGAGAAGAAAAGTACCTGCTGAGAAAACATGACACAGGGGGCCTTGCAGGCAAGGTCACTTGCTTTCCTCCTGCACAGCCAGAGCAAGAGAAAGGAGTTCCACCTCTCCTGCCCACCCCCAACTCACCTGCACAAAGATTCCCCCAGCTAGAAGCTCGTTCTCGGCAAAGACCTTTTGAAAAACAGGCCGTAATTATCTGCAGGTCTGCTGATTTCACTGTGACTCTGCCATAAAATATTGTGGGTGTGAAATGACTGAGTCCGCTGGGTCTGGCCGAAGGCGAATATTGGCTCTGGGAGCTTTCTGTTGTGGGCGGGTTCTGGCTGTGCTTGTGGGCGACGGGGGCTGCTTGGTTTGCAGCGCTGGCACGACAGCGTCCCTTGTTGGTGTTAGTGCCCAGTAGTGGTCTGTGCCAGATGTTTTGGATCTGGCCCCCTACACCAGTCTTGCCAGTGCATTTACCTGCTCTTTCAGACAGAAGACAGGGCCCAACCTCACGCTGCGGGGCAGCCCAGCCCTCGCCTTTCCCTTTCCACCCTTTTCGTGTAGAACCTGCAGCCTCTTTCTTTCTGTATAGGAACTAAAAGTTCTGTATAGAACTAAAAGCTGATTTATCACATGAACCGCGTTCACGTTCCCCCAAACACACAGCAGATACGCATTTGGTGTTGTGAGGGGGTGTGCAGGGGGTCGGATGATGAGAGCAGCTTGTGTGCTGTGGCGAGGTGTGTGCCGGGTACGTGGCAGCATGGTGTCCCAGCTGCGGCTGGCTGATGTGACAGGTCCCTGTCGAGGGACAAAACAGGGGTGGACTCGTCGCCAGGACCCAGCAGAAAGCCTGTGTGGCACACACCAGTGGGCTGGTACTGCTGCTACAGAAATGCGTTTGAATGAGCTTCCTCTGTAATGTAGGGAACATCAAAAGGGAGGAATAGCATCAGGGTATTTCTGTCCATCCGTTCACGCTTTATCTGGTAGCCAAGATTGAGATTTATTGTTCCTGAAAGTAAAACTGGGCCAGGGAAGAGGAGGCCAGCGGGTGCAGTATATACTGGAAGGGTAACATCAGGGAAGCGGGACAGCAGTGAATAAGCATCTGGCACAAAAGGAGACTTCACGTCCCTCGGAATGACGTTGAAGGGATCGGGAGCACAGGTGGTCTCCTCTGGCCTCCCAGCTGGAGAAGGGGATTTGAGAAGAAGGAGATGAACTGAACGGGTGAATCACCGGCTGTGTAGCTGGTGCTGCGCTCAAGGTCTCCGCTTCCCGTACCACTCGCTTTGTCCCTGCACTCCCACGTCCACTGCCACACTCCCACCTCCACTCCACCTCCTCTACCACTGCGCCTCCTCCTTCCCTTCCCTGTCTGCCACTGTGCCTGGTGTTTGTTTGGGACAGCAGGGTTGGAAGAGGGGAAAAAAGCAGCAAAAAGTCTTTCTTCTTCCTGTAGGTAGTAAGCTTTATCTTCTTCCTTTGGCAAGAGCTGTTCTGCACTAATTTATCAGGAGGCTCCGGGATTACTCTCTCCAGTCGGCTTTTCTGACTGTATCAGACACCTGCAGCGAGGGGCAGTACAGGTTTGCAGAACAGATGGTCACAAAAGAAAATTGCGAATGCAAAGAGGGATTAAGATATGTATAAGTTTTAGGAAACCTGTTCTGGGTTCCTCTGTGAAGATGTGTTGTGTTACTATAATCTGAATTGCTGAGAATTCTTTTAAAAATATGTAGACTGGAACTCCATTTTAATAGACAAGATTGTAGTTCTTCTAGTAATTTTCAGCAGTACGCATTGCTAATGACTGTTCCACGGCAATAACTCGTGGAAGTAAACAAGGTTCAGGGAATACAATTAAGTAACTCGGTGGAGATGTTCGGTTGGGAAACACTGTGTAATAAAATTGGTTGCAAATGGAAACACAGTATAATCTATAAATGATAAATTTCAGATATTCATCTCTGCTTTCTTCCAGCAGCATTGTCCACATCGCAGCCATGGGAAGCTTCCCATTCATTATGCATGCCTGATTCCTTGGCACTAGAAGTCAGAGAAAAGGTGGAGTTTGGAACATGCTGGTGAATATTAAGGTTACCGCTCTCATGGCAAATCACAGAGCAACATTCTGTGAGCCTGAATCTTGGATTATTCAATGGGATTTAGGCTTCTCAGTGCAGTGTTGGTGTCTGGCTTTCATTAACCCTTTTGGAAGCCTCTACAGAGGATTTGTATTCTTTACAGTAGTTTCCAGGAGAATTTCTGTGAGGTAGTTGTGACCATTCCCGAAGCAGTAGGTTTAGAATATGAGACAATGGACTTGAGTGCGGTGCTCAAATAGTACAGAGAGTTGTGACATGGAAGGGAACAAAGTTGAAAGCATTTGGAACCTGAATAAATGATGTTTCAAGTTAGAGGTAATAGCTTTCTATCAGAATTTTGGAAGGTGTTATGTTTGAAAAATGTCATGAGCGTCTCAGTCAATTAATGTTCCAAATGTATGTCTTAATGTGGTGCCAAAATAAGAGCCAGAGTTTCACTACATCAGGTAATTGGCTTCAGTGTTCTATTGTCATGGTCAATCCAACAGGAAAAAGAAAATCCCAAACTGGCCTTGTTTTTCAGAGGTAATCAAAACCCCATTGATTCCAGTGAAATCCACATTCCTAAGGATGGCATTGAAATGACGATTCCTTGAGATGACTCGTGTGCTTTAGCGTGGGAATCTGGAAGTGCACGTAGCAGAGTATGCATTTCCCACATATCATGGTGGGTTCGCTTATAAAAGAAAGAGCAGAGTCATCCTGACATGCATGTAAAAAAGTTATTTATTCCTCAGCGTACTGGGAAAATGTATTGCTACAGTTCACGTATTTTTCTGAATTGACGTCTTGTCCACCAGTAGCTATTTAGTGTGATAATGGCGTTTGATAGACTGGACACAAACACCATTGTCACACTCCACAGCTCTGGTAGCAGTAGATCATCAGCCCACGGAAGAAGTAACGTGCACACATGCAGGCTGCAGCATGGGGACTTCAAAGATCTGCAAAACACAGGGAAAAGACCATATTTATATGTAGTACATCAGGATTCTCACCAAGGAAGTGGGAGACAGGATTCTGAATTTCTTTGAGGTGAATGTTTTGTCTCAGCTGTAGTAGTCTGAAAGGCAAGGAGCTTTCCGTGTGCCTTTAAGTAGCTTTAAGCTCCTGTCCAAAGGGGATGGACAAGCACCTTGAGACAGTCATCAGTCCCGTCCTAAGAGACACATTTATGGAGGGAGGGATGGATCACTCTCTGGAAGGGCCTATGTCTTTCTCTTACGGATGGAGACAGCTCAGAATAAGCTCCTGACTTTTATAGAGCTGTGTTAGATCTGATGAATCACGATGCTAAAGATTATATTTGTTTTCCATATACTTGTTTTTAGCAGCATTTTGGAGCTAGCCCACTTACAAAACAGCAAGTCGGTCTCTGCTCCTAATCCCCCTTTGCCTGTTTTATTCAGTGTAAGTTCTTCTGTGACACGGCAACACCCCCGCAACAGTGGATTAAGCAGTAGAACTACCATATGCACGACTGGGGTTTCAGTTCTTCCCAGGACAGGGGTTTTCTGGTTTAATAGGACAGAGTAGGTTTTTGTGTTTGTTTAGCCTGCAAATCTAATAACATTTCTGCACATTCTCAGCGAGTATAAAAAAATCACCTAAAAGATGCTGTTCCTCAGGAGTAGACTAAGAGCACACAAACAGTAACTGAGGATCACATGATGCACATGATTTCTTAAGTCATGGGAATTCAGTTACGTGTCGGTATGTGTCATCATCACATCGGAAATCACTGCATCACATCACTGCAGAGAAAACCAGGGAAGGAGCACAGGGGAGGGAGGAGATTAGAAACGAGAGCTTGGGTGAATAGTAGTAGTCTTTGTATCTTACTCTCCCATGTATGTACTCTTTCCTCAGTCTATAAAGACTGTCACATAGTGGGATCTTCTGTGCAAGATCATATTTGATATTAACCAGAAGAAACACTGACTGTGCAGATGGAACGTAGCTTTGTAAAAGTGCAAGCCAGCTAGTGAATGTTCATTAATAGGAACAACAAAATAGTATTAAGAATTCATTGATAGCTGTAATGAATTCTGATAACTTATGAGACAGACCACAGAGTGGAATTCCTTTATTCCCCTGGAATTGGTAAAAGTCTTTCAAGGAGAGCAGAGTGCATTAAACATTAATGTTCCAGTTTGCATTAATTTGGGTAGATTTAGTATGTGCTGGGTACAGAAATGTTTTTTGTAGCTACTGAAAACTTCAATTTCCAACTCAAAAAAGAATGCTGTATGGACTGGTTAGAAGCACCATGGGAGGGGATGGAGTTGTCTTTGTATGCCAAGAGATGAGGATGGAACATCTCGCTATAATGCTTTTACACTCTCCATGTCATTTTTTTTTTTAGGCTTGGTAAATGCATTCCCATTTTTACATACTCAGGAGCATTTGTTACCCATTTGTAATAAACCAGACTCTCTAGCACTCGTCTGGATGTGGTTGCATTTTAGCAAAAGACTGTTAAGGAAGTTAAAGCATTCAAAAGGCAGACTCTCAGATCTTCAGAGATCTCCTCCCGTGGGCTTAGCCTTCCCAGCAATCTCATTTTTTATCTTTCCTAATTCACTGCCGTGGTGATGGGTCACTCCCACGCATTAACAGCCTTAACGCCTCTGCTTTATTCTCAGTCTGCTGTCAGCTCTCCCACCCTGCGTTCCAGCTGGGAAACCAGAGACACAACCGCTCTCATCAGCTGTTCCTAAAATCTAAATGTTTGAGGTACATATGCTGAATGTGGTGCAGCTGTAGAAGAAAATCACATTTCTGTACTTACTGAGACCATTTTAAATACCAGCTTTTGTAAGTTAGAGTGGCAGTGCCCAGCTTGAAGCGGGGCATGCTGCAGTTTGTGCAAAGCGCAGCTCTCTGTGCCCAAAGGAAGAGATTGCGTATGGGCAGCTACCAGTAGGTCAGCCCCGGAGCGCGTGGGGAGTAGAACATGGCTCCCGGGAGGAACTGACCCAGGAGAGTCTCCTCTCCAGATGAGGTGCAGGTTAAGGGCTACTGCAGAAACAGCAGCCCTGCTCTGAGACAGTGGAAGGAGCTGTAACAAGAAATGGTTACGGAAAGGGGCATAGGGCTCACAAATAAAGATGTTTATATGCAGGTCATCAGGTAGGGAAATTTAGCTCACTCTGTTCCACAGCATCCGAAGTTGAAGTGCCAGCCGGGGGGAGACGCTAACACACACAGACCAGGCGGCTGCCTGCCTGTGCTGAGCACATCTGAGCGCCAGCACACCCTGCGCAGCGGAACAAGGTATTTCATCTGCAGTCCTTACCTTTTGATCCACCTTTGTGTCTTTTCTGGATCTTTTCCTTAAATGTAATCTAGTTCAGCCAGTGTTGATCAGTCAGTGCAGACTTACTGGGGCTCTGGACTAGTTTAACTGCTGATTTACAAGTACATGTCAGACCTCACTGGAAGCCTCAGCTGGCAGCACGTGCTGGGGTTCTGCATGGCCCTTGGCTGGTAAATAGCAGAGACACGAACCTTCGCTGGCTGGTTACCAGGTCAGACTGTTTTGTTTTTCAAACGTGATTATTACAACTGCTCTGTCATTCCCATCCTTGTCAAGGAAGCCAGCCTATAAATGCTTGGGGAGGGCTGAAACTTTTCCAAGTGCTTTTCATCTTTCGCTGATTCTGTCTCTGTTTTGAGTCTGCACGTGCCGTAGCGGGAAGGCGTTGTGCATTTGAGTGCACAGACTGAACTGTGGGGCAGATTTGCAGATCCACAGGTCAGGCCACTGCGAAATCAGAGCTACAAAGCAGACAGCTCTAGAAGAAGGTAAGGAGCTGCAGCGCACCCTGGCCTTTTTGAAATGGCGCTGAGTTTTCTGAATTAATGATGGCAAATACACAGTCACGCCCAGAACACATTCTGTCCAGTTAGGATGCAGCTCGCAGTTGTAGACCTGAGGTCCCCAGGGCTATTTTTAATAAATGTGCCTATGCGCATAGGTGATAATGAGAAATGAATGGCAAAGGAACAGAAGTACTGTAAGTTGCTTTTTAATTCATCACAATATTAGTGGTTTCCCCCCTTACCTTTCCTCATACACACTTTACTCAGCTTTCTCTCTGCGGCAGAGAAGAAAGGTCAGGCAAGATCCTACTCTGATTAAGTGCTCCGAGGAAAAGTCTGACACTTGCTGGCGGTTACAGCGCAAAGAGCGGAGGGGCCCTGGCAGACGTGCCTCTAGACTTCACTGTGAAATGTGTGTGACAGCAAAGAGCCAGACAAATGATGCAGCTGCGAGCAAGCAGTTTTATAGTTCCACAACTACATGGAAGCTTCTGGCAATTCAACAGGAATATTTCCAAGACAAATGTAATGGAAGAAATAGAAATGGCCACTAGTTTTTAGTACTGCGGTGGTGAAAAAAAACCCCAGACAACAGGAAAGTTACTGGACAGTACAGGGAGAAAGCAAAGTATAAATATCAGAGGGGAAAAAAATCCACCTTTTGCTTCTCTTCTGCTAGACATTTGTATAAAGAATATTATTGGAATGTTCCAGTTGAGGAGATGATTGTGAAGAACAAGAGGGTTTTTCAAGAAGTATCTTGATGGATCACAGAATCTGTCCTTTTTGTGTATCTGGACTTGGAAGCATTCCTGTAACCCTGGTGAAGTCTAAGCACACTGTCAGCTTCCCCGCCACTTTGCTGGGTTTTTTTAACAATAAACCCTTAGGGTGGCTTGCCCACTGATATGAATATAAGCCTAATCTCTTTCAAAGTGCAGGGAGAGCTCACTATGTACAAGACATTAAATCCTGTTAAATTACACAGGCCATAGGCATTTGCAGATATTTTGGTATGCTGAATACGCAAAATTCACCTGCACTATTTTATTTTTGTTAGTACATTTTAGCATTTCCTTTTCCTCACATGAACGAAGCACAGGAAGTCACTTACCATCTGACACAACTGCCAAATGATCCTCTGGTGTGTCGCTAGGGCTTGTCAGAACCGAGATTCTCTTGCGTGACATTTTCCTGAGTATCACTGTATTCGGATCTTTGGAGATCTTGGTTTTCCTGTATGAGTTCCCAGGCGTGGTCAGCTGTTGAAAGCCTCTGTTTCCAGTGGACACCTTTCCCTCGCCCTTTATGGGATCCTGAGGTTTTAAAGTAAACAATTCATTCTCTTTCTGATAAGTCATATTAAAATATTGATCTGGGGGAGGGAGATGGCCCTCACTGCACAGAGCCAGATTCACCTTTAGTCAGACTGAGAAATGGAAAAAAAACCTCTGAAATCTCAATTTTCTCTGTCCCTTAGGAGAGAGCATACGTGGGTAGGGGAAAATGCAAAATACAGGTTTTTTTCAGCTGCCTGTTTTGCTTAACCCTGAGGTGAAGAGTATTTACTCTGTCTTCATATTAATTGCTTGCTTCTTCCAGCGAGACTGATTTCATCAGTTCCTCAGATCATAGGGCTAATCTTCCTGTTCACTGCTGGGTATTACCAGTTGGGTTTTTTTTCATTTCTTAGATTTGATTTACTGTCTGTTCTGCACAGCAATTTTTAGAACTCTCAAAGATGCGGGCATAATTTAATAGTTTTACTTTCTAGCACACCTATGGGATGGGGGGAAAAACTCTGGCTTCAGTTGAGCCTATCTGAACACCAATGGCAAAATCAGGAATTAAACATGTTTCAGGACCTCATCCAGATAATCCACAACTAGACCACTGGATAAACCCCCAGATTTAGGGTGTGATAAATTTCATTTTTTTGGTGAAGGCTAGTATGGGATTTGAACCTGGGACTTCCCTAAACAGAAATTAAAATCACACCTTCAGTATGATAACCTTCCTGATAGTTAACTAATTAGTATTTCATTGCTTACTTCCATTATCATGCTTCTATTCTGTTAGAACATAAGTATTTTGTAACAGACTTAAAGAAAAATAATAGTTGTTTTTTTAAAAAGAGCAAAGTTTTCAATATAGTACCTCACAAAAGTGAGGAACCAGGTCACTTAACTGGTTTTGGCTGGATGTGTCCATCCAGCAGCAGCAAACCACTGCAAAATCAAATCTGGAAGAATTCTGTGTCTTGCACTCCTCTTGCTTTCCAGCTTTAGTATAACTAGACCTTCGATAGAACATGAATGCAGCTTCTGTCCGTGTTAAGATACCAGGGTGAGATGAAACGGGCTCTAAGAATCAGAGCTCTCCTTTTGTGAGAAGGGTTCGGCACGTAATCGATTCAAACACATAATACAGTACTGTGTAATGGAAAAAACCCTGCAGTACAAAGCCACTGGAACACCTTCATCTTTACCAATTATGGCATGTCTTTTCTCCTTTTTGGTTGTCATGTGTTTGAACTGCAAATTTGTCACGGCAAGAACTATCTCCTACTATTTCCTAAGATGCTGTTTCCTAAAATGCTGTTTTCTAATCACTGTGTAGCTCCAGTCTCAGATACACCAGTAATACAAATCATAATGTCAGCAGTCGTGAATAAAAGAAGGCACTGAACGGTGCTTTCTGTGCAATAATGAGGCTATAGTTACAGGTTATTGGCAGTCTTATCACTGCATGTACAGGCCAAGAATAGTTTTTTCCCGTTATAAAAAACTGCAGAATTTATAATGCTTAGGGAATTATTAATGACATATTTTGATAACCTTAGTCGTAAAAGCAATGTTAGTTGCTTAACGTAGGTGACGCAACTGCTTCACTGTACTCTTTTTCCAGTTTTATTGAAGAAAAAGATTTTAATTAGCACAAAGCAGACATTATTAATGCTAACAGGTGACATTTAATAGGGAAGCAGAGAATTAAATGATGGGAAAAGAAAAAGAGCACATGCCTGAGTTTTAGCTTTCGTGTTCTGTGCTGTATGAGCGGGTATTGGAGAAACATAGTGCAATGAAGAGTTTTGTAACAACGCAATCCTAGTCGCTTGCTTTTAGGTTAAAGTGCCAGTAATCTGCATTGCCTGACGTCAGGTGCTGGGCACGGCGGGAGACATGGCTGCGTGTCGCTCTCAGCTGCCTACACAGCCCTGGGATGCACTGATACGGTCTCACATTTTATCCTTATAAAGACCTTAACAGGAAGGTAACTGGGGAGATTGTGGAGTGGATCACTGTCTGGCTGATCCCCAAATGCCAGACAAAACCGGGATCTGTTGGAGTGAAAAGAAACATTTCCACTAGCGTCTGACAGATCAGGAGAGCATCTACAGCATTATATGTCTGTAAATCCTTTGTTTATGCAGACCTCCTGCGCAGTGGGGCCTGACTGAGCCATGATTGTTACTTCTAATAGACTTCCTGTAATATTAGGAAAAATATACCCCCAATTACAGCTATTTTCTTTGCTTGGAGTCCTAGTGGTTAGGGCTTTTCAATGGGGCTGTCAGCCCTTGTGTTACCTTCTGCCTTCGGTCTGTTCAGAAGACTCTTCTAAAGCAGGAGCTGCTTTTCATTTGGTCTTGATAGTGCTTGTTTTTTGGTGAAAAGTCTCTCGTTTAGGACTTGTACAGGTGCACAGTATAAAGATGACAGAATTTCTAGTAGTAGTAGTACTGGTTCATAGTGCCCATAAAAGTAGCACAAGTTTTGGGGAAAATACTTATGTAAAAATTATCTGTACAATTATACCCGAATCCTGTGTGCAAACTCCATATCCCATCCTAAAAATATGGATGTGCATTCTAAATCTACAGAAGGTATCCGACAATTTGCTTAATCATAAAAAGAGTACAAAAGACCTAAATAATAATAATTAAAAAAAAACAAACGCAAAATCACCCCAAAAAACCCAAACCAAAACAGCAGAGAAAGGCTAAAATGTGCTACTTTTACTCATAGGGGAAACAGTATTTCTGTATCAGAAATAGTATTTCTGATCAGTATTTCTGGAGTCGTGCTTGTGGAAAAAAAAGCTGTTTTCCTCAAAATGGCAACTTACAATTGTAAGTAGAGTATGGCCCCACTACACGTGGAGTGGAGCCACTGGTGAGAGTCTGAACCAGCATTGCAACATTCATTACTGTTGCAGACTGGTTTGGGTCCAATTCTTTGAAATTAAATGCCAAATTATTTGGAAATTCCTGAAAAAAAAAAGGAGCTGGTTTGTTTAAATGTTAGTAAAGGTGACACAAGGACAAATAATGCAATACAGATTGCACATTCATCTAAGGGCCAGATTGTTCCCTGAAAATGTGTAGATATGACCCCAAGCAAAATTATCTAAGTTTGAACTTGGCACTGCTCAGAGCAGAGGACTGAATCCTGTGACCTCCAAAGGTCCCGTCCAACCTAAGTGATTCTGTGATTCTGTGATGCCATTTTACGTGCTTAGCTCCAGGTAACTAAGGAGTCTTTACACAAAGGATGAAATTTGATCCATGCAAGGGTTCTTTCCTATAATTTTTCTTATATAAAATTTGGAGGATATGGCGACTGAAATAGAAATGAAGGAATGGAGTCTTTTCTATGTGGAGAGACTGAAAGAACAACTATTTTAGCTATTTTAGGAAGTTTTTCACACTGAGAAGATTTAACAAACAGTAAGAAACTCTTGTTTGTCTCTTAATTACGAAATTCTTCAATTAAAAACAACAATTTTGGTAAAAAAGGGGTTAAATATTCTGTGCATGAAGATCTAACTAGTGTATTAGGAGAATTGTTTTATTGTGTTTTGAAATGATACAGACCTACAGGGGTTTGTGAGTGATATCAATCCCTTTCTAAGAATAAACCTTTTTTGCAGCTGGTTAATTTTGATCATAAATACATCACATGTTCAGCAAAGCTCACTTAGAAAGCCTGTTTGAAAGGGCTTAGAAAACACAATTACTGTGTTTGTTTAGAGTAGATTTCAAAAGCCGGTTGCACCATTCAGTTCAAACTGAAGACTTTCAAGTCAGGGTTCATTTACATGACCTGAAAGAGGCTCACCTGAATCAGTTCTCATTCTTTTTTTTTTCTCTACACTTAAAATCAGAATAGTCCAAACTTTATATGAAAAGAAAAGTAACACAAAGTGTCACAGTGCACACGCAGAGTAAGTGGGGAGAAGCAGGTGGATTGGGAAGAGCTTTCTCTTCCGCATTTGGATGGCTTGATATCTCATGTTATCCAGCTAATTTATCACAAACCTCGGGCTACAGTCAGCTGCGGTTTTGAGAGAGATGGGGAGTTGGGGAGGCAGGGAGGGAGAGCGAGCAAAAGATTCCGAGCTGAAAAATCTGATGCTATAAGGTGTAGAGGTTTAAAAAGGAACTACGGAGGCACCAGTGGAGGGAGAGCCCAATTCTGCAATCCTCTGGAACCCTGATGTGTAATGATTGTCCTTCCCTAGATTCCAGCCTCAGAACTTGTGTTTCAGGAATAGCTATTCACTTCTGAGAATTTGAGTTGCATCTTTATGGCTTTACTCCAGCTCTGTCTTTAATGAGCATATAATCAATACTCTTAAACTGATTTGGGGTTGGTTATTTCCTGTGGAAAAGTCCTGTTACAATCCGCCCGCTGTGGGCATGGCTTACTTGGTTTAAAACTTTCAGACAAATCTGGGTCAAACATTAAGGCCGGAACCTTTTATGGAGAAAACTGACACATATCCAGCTATGTAACTGAATTTATCTTTTTGCCATGACCTATTAATTTCAGTCAATCTATGCTGATTTAGATCAGTTTAGGATATGACCATATAATTTTTGAGAGGAAATTGCTACAGGAATTCTTGGGCTCCAAGTGGGCAAAGCTGGTATTTATCTGTTTATCCCACATTACTACAGTGTTCAAGGGGCATCAACCTTCACGAACATTCAAGGGAGGACATTTACCAGTGCTAATACCACAATATAATAGACAAAGGTGAGGCACACGTAGTGCTAGGACAACTTAGATGACAGAAGGGGAGATGTTGTGACCCGTGTAAGTCAGTGGCTAGTGGTTAAAGATTAGCTGTTCTGGTCATTCTGACTACTAGATAGGGAAAGATTAACGGAGAGCAGTATGAAGTAGAGCAAAGGTATTTAACCTGGAAACCATGATCTCTTTGGATTTCTACTGGGGCTCAGTAAACGAAATTGATTTGAGTTTCCCAATCATCAAACTCATTACCTCAGTTCTAGATCATCCTGGCATTCCCCATAACGATTCACCAACTGACACATCCGACACCCAGAATTCAGGTTGAGGACTATCTTCAGATTACGGGTGTAAAGTCTGACTAACAATTTACCGTCTGTGAAATCTCTGTTTCCCCAGCAAAACAGCTGTGGGTAGAATTTAAGCAACTTTGATGTAAGCAGACGGCTAACAGATAAAACTTACGTTTATTTACACGTCCCTAGGGGAAGACTCCCTGCCCCCAAGAAAACTACTCCCCTGCAAACGCTGTTCTTTGGCTCCGTAGCGCTGTCTTTTGCCCAGGTCAGCTGTGCCGCTTCCATTAGCCCGAGACAGTGACTGTCCGCCAGCGGTTACCAGAGCACAGAACTTTGTCCTGTCAGCCACGGCTGGAGCTGCACGTTTCAGGCAAAGCATTAGTCCTGTAAATCCCAAAGCACAGCAAAATAAACTGTTTAGTAATGGATGTTTATGAAGAACATAAGGTTTTTGTAACTTCCCTTACTTGCCACGTTTTACCAGGAGGTTGACAGGCCTCCGTCTCCAGATCCCCCAGGCTGCGAGCCGCCAGGGGCACGGCCGTGAACCTGCCCTTGCCCCGCAGGACAGACAGCGTTTTCCTGAATTTGGGTCAGCGAGGATCAGTTTGCTGTGCTGCTGTAGAGTGATTTCTTTTTGTCTGGCAGCCATTAAATACAGAGAATTTAGTCAATATGCCCCAAACGGTTCTCTGATCGGAGAAGTGTGTCACCACCTCTCCCTTGTCCATGCCTTCGGTCTCTCCATACCACCTCAGGTCCCGACGCGCTACGCACGTGCGATACAGAAAGCTTAATCTTAGAACAGTAAAGAAAGGCTAGTCATGTCAAGACTACTGCCCTAAGTCATTTTGGAGTCCAGATTCCAGGAGAATTATTGCCTTCAGGAATCGCCATAGTAAATCCAGCCTTTGCTCGGCAGTGGCCTGTGCCACCTGCTTCCGCAAACCCAGGAACACGCGCTGCGCACTTGCTGCCTCCTGCGGGCCCCGGACGGGTCGTCACTGCCTCCGCGCAGGGGTGTTGGCGTGCCGCCGTCTGCGAGGGGCTGGGCACGGGGACAGGAGGCTCCCGCGGCTGTCACCCCGCGGCAGCCTCGGCACCGTCCCTGCGGCAGCGCGGGGGATCCCCGGTGGGCGCCCGCCGCCTGCGCCCGGCGCCTCCGCTGCGGGCAGGACAGAGCCGACAGCCCAGCAGGAGGGGCTCCTGCAGACCAGGGTGGGCAGCTGAGTGCTTTTGTCTGTATATTGGCAGGTAAGGAAGTGTTGAAATGCCCCTCTCGGAACTGGAGGAGATTTTAGTGGCCTGGGAGCTGTTAGTCGCGGTCTCATCTCCCCCGGGACCCGGAGGCCCGCGCGTCACTGCGCCCCTCTGCTGCGGCCGGGGGCGGGCGGGGCCGTCCGCGGGCAGAACCTTCTAGAAGGGGCGGGGCTGAGGCCGGGCTGCTCCCTTGGGCGCCATCTTGCCGCGGGCAGTTTGGGCCCCCGCCGGCCTGGCCCGGGCCGCTGGAGCCGGAAGGTGCCTTTCCGGAAGGCAAGTCACGCCGCTGCGGGATGAAGCGTGGCACGGGAGAATTCCACTCCGGCCGCCGGCACCGGAGCCGCCACCGAAGAGACTGTGGTGGAGAGCGGTAAAAGTAGGGTGGAAAGGGCGCTCGGTACCTCTTGCTTGCTGTAGCCAACTATAATTAATCATTATTTATTTAAACTTTTCAGTCATTGGTGAAGTTTATTCTAATTGTGAGTAGTCACAATGTGCTTTTCCCTTGCTGCCTCCGGTGCTTCAGGTGAAACCTCTCAGCTTACTCAATTACAGACTCTCACACGCTTTTGATAGTTCTTGCTCTTTTGATAAAAGTTGCAGGCTTAAAAATTGGCTTGGCCTCTCAAAAAGTCATGAAGACAATGTTTTTATAGCTATGTTGCAACTTTAACCAGTTCTTTCTCTGCCAGTTTGACCTGGCTCTGGCCAAATGGTGACTGGAAAAACAACTCCATCTGTCCTTACACTAAAAGGGCATAAAGTAGAAGCCAAGAAGTAGCCAAGATAGGGCTACTTAAATACTAAAAACTTCAAAAAAGTTTAGTTGGGTATTTTTTTCTCTATATTCTTCTGCACCTGTTTCTCCAATTAAACAAAAAATAAGGTGGCTCTAATATCAATGTTTTGGAGACAAGGAGTAGAAACAAAATAAAAAAAATAATAATTAGTGATCAAGTGGTTTATGTGACATCGCAGATGCTTTGCTTGCTAAGAATAAACTTTACAGGGATACCATATTTAGTCTAATCAGATAGTTTACTAACTCATTTATGATCCTGTGCAGCATGAAATTGAATTTCACATGGTTATTCCAGTCCTGTATGCCATAGCTCTGCTTCTCTGAAGTATTTTTCACAAAAGCATGATTTCAGGACCTCAGAGAAAATAAATCTGCTGTTTCTTTGTCTCGCCTGTGTGGGTACTTGCTGCTGCTGCCAGCGGAAGGGGCCTGGAGGGAGGGTACGGGCCTCTCGGGGGCGGCTGGTCTGAATGTGCGTAGATGAGCGCAGGTGCGGAGCATCAGGCGTCACAAGGTCTTTTTAGGTGTTAAGGGACATTTCTACAGTGAAGACAGAAAAAGAGGTCTAAAGCAAGGAGAAAGGGAAGGCAGCTGGTCCTGTAAAAGAGCTCTCTTCTTCTTTCAACAAGAAAAGTTTATTTGTTAATGCTATGGAAAGGATTTTCCTGCAGTAAGCAGAAGCTGGTTTTCAGCTGGAAGCCTGGATGGCAATAGCATTTTTTTAAGTGGCCAGGGATAACTTGCACATGGAAAAAACAGGTGAGTGAAATATGGATCTTGAGCTCCAGATAAAATGAAGCAATGGCAATTTCTGGCCACTGAGAATTGCAGCATTATTTAACAAAAGCATCGAAAGAGGAGTTATTAGTGTACTTTATAGGCTGTAGAAGCAGGGTTTGAGAGTTAAACAGGTGTTTAGACAAACATGAAATTAGTGAGCCTTCATTAGGATCAGGTGTGAGGGTAGTGCAGGGACATTTCTAGAGACTCTTGGATTTGTAAAGTGATACTTGGTGTGACTAGGTCTTCAGAATAGTCTGTTAAACTGGAGAAGCTTTTAGACTGGAGATTACCTATTGCGCTAGGTATTAAATTTACTGGTAGTAACAGCTCTGGAGTTCTTGAGACTGCTCTTCTGGATGGACTCGGCTGGAGCGAGGAAGCTTACAACTGACAAGTAAGTAAACTTCTAATCTTTGATTTTAATGAGTTGACTCTGAGGTTCCAGTACTCGGTAATTAACATAGGAGGTGGTGTTCCCTTGGCATGCATTAGATGTGATGCCCTTTATAGAATGGATCTATATCTATAGGAAATGAGGAAACTTGTGTGCCTCCCCCCCCTCACCCCCTCCCTTCCTTGTTCATATGGTCTCTGAGGGTGGAACAAAAACAGGGTGTAGTTAATGGAATCAAAGGTGGCCCTGCATTTTGGCCTCTGGGTGCCCTGGCAAGTGTGATAGTGTCTGGGTCCCTGCTACTTCTGTGGCTTTTGTCCCCTGAATGGGAGGGAGGCTTTCTGCGTGAGGTTGTTCAGGAGGGAATTACAGCTCCTTTTCGAAGGCAGCTCTTGGAAATTGGTGGGTTTGCAGTCTTATTAACTCAGCAGTGGGGCCCAGAGCTCCCAAAAATATTTTGCCGAGATGTAATCCCAAAGATAGTGTTGATAGACTAGTCTGAGGCATTTGTGTCCCAGCAATTTAGAATGTCTAGGCCTCACTAAATACCCATTTGATGTCTACACTAGCACCTGCAACACATGCATTGATAGAAGAACTTAACTCTGTGTGAAATGGGAGTGTTGGCACTGGAGTCACAGTAGTTGAGTCAAGAGGTCACCTTCTCCCTTGTTGGACTTCTTGACCTTAAAGGTCTTTCCCAGCCTGAATGATTCTGTGATTGTTTGTGAGTCCTCCTTGACTGGAGACCTTTCATTTAAAGGTTGGAGGGTAGCGGCGGAATGCCAGGTCTCATGCAGGCGTCAAGGGGTCGTCAGTCAAAATGTGGTCTGGTACGTTGTGAAGCCGAGGAAGAGGCCGGGGTTAGAGAGGTTTTGCTGAGGAGATACTCAGCCCGTAACCGTGTTTTGAAGACCGGTATTTAGGGGTGCGTGGGGTGGAGGAGCGTCACTCTCGCTGAGGCGGTCACAACAAACGCCAGACTCGACCTCCTGCGTTGCACCGTGCTGCGCTGCGGATCGGGGGACTTGCCCAGCAGGGTGGTGTTAGCAGCAGCACGGTTGGCCTTGGGCTGGTCACCCTGTCCAGCAGGCAGCGCGTGGCAGCGTAGGCAAATACTCTGGTGTAATGCCCTACAGCTCTGGAATTTTTTGGCTTTTTTCTAAGTGAGTGTTCTCAACAAAGCTTCAGGGCATGCTTGTGCTGATGTTTGAGGATGAAGAACATCCTATCCTCTACCTCGCCATGAAATACTTGCTATGAAAACAAAAGCATTCAATAATATGGTTGTTCTTGTGCATATTCTTACAATACGCTGTTGGTATGTGACTGTCCAAATGTGGGCTTGCTTTCAAAAGAAGGAGCTTGAGCTCAGTGTAAGAGTTTCTCCTTGTCTCTTTGAGTGTGGAGGGGAGAGAAGTGATGAATGCGTGAGCTCTTTAAGAAAAATACCTAGCTTTTTCTAAGGTATTAGGAATTGGATGCAAATAATAGGGATTGGCATCGTATGTAATCATATACTAATTCAGATTACCAGATCTTTAAATCTATTGCCATGACCTCACTAGTTTTCCAGGGTACACAATGTTGTGCTCAGTTAAAAGAAAAATGAATTTGAGACCTCCTTCTTTCTGTGCTTCACCTCCTAATATTTCATTGCATTTATATTAGTGTTTGAAAGGGAACTAGTATGATAGTCAAACTATTCTTTTTTTTTTTTCTTTTCTTTCCTAAAAAAAGAAATGGAGAAATGAAGGTTCACTTGTGAAAGATGTGGACTTTTCTTTTAAAGGAAAAAAACTGAAGTGGATGAGGAGGGAGGAAAGTTCTGTTTGGTTTGCAAGAAATGCCTACTTTAAATATCTGTGTCTTGAAAACACTTTTATTTGGACATACTGATGAGATGTTTCAGTAATTTTTTTTCTGGACCAAGGTATCTGCTGGCTTAGCCTGTAATTACCCCATAGGAATTATATTTCATAGGCACCGTGTAGCCCTCATAATGCAGTATGACACCCTTCCTTTGCTGAATCATTGGTACCATCTTGCTGTTGTTGCTCGGAACACAAAGCGTATATCTAAGCTACAATTTTCTCTACATAATGTGAACTCTTTAAAATACACGTTTAGTCTCAGAGGAGTCGTCTTCAGATGAAGAAACCTGTTTTTTTCTGTTTGTTTTTTAGTATGTTTATTTTAAAAGCTAAAACTTTTTACTGGCACTAAAATAAAACACCACTTTCCAATCTCTTTTTTTTTTGATTTTTTTTTTTCTATTGGAAATCAATTCAACATATGCAATTCTTGTTTTAGTAATCTCAATAAATTATTTTTTATGAAATAGAAGATAGGCTTGAGTTCATAGAAAGATCAAGTAAAAATTAGTTATTTTCATGTCCAAGTGAAGACTCTTAAACTATGCGATCTGCAGGCACTTCAACATTATTTACTTTCAAGGCTTATTCAGGGATTCAGAGATTATTTGTTCTGCTTACCAGTTTAAAAAAAAAAACACATAATTTTATGCTTGCAGGATAATTTCTGTATGAAATGAAATTTAGAACTCACCTGCTGTTCCTAGAATACTCCTGAAAACTTGTTTTTCTTCTGAGGAAGTTTATTATGACTGGAAAAAAACAAAACATCACATATACAAATCTTAATCTTTATCCCCAGTGGAAAGTGGGTTATTTCCTCCAGTTATTAGCTGATGTTTTTCCAACTTACATGAGACTGTTATCCTATTGCCTACGTTACGCGGTTGCCTTTAGCACTGTGTGGCAGGAACGGCCCTGTGCAAAGGTGGCATCTGTGTCTGCTGGGCCGAAGCCACAGACTGCGTGTGCTGCGCTGGGGTCAGAACGGGCCCTTTCCGCGGGGTCCGGCTTTGTTAACGATTACTCAGCCTGAACCGTATCGAGCGCAAGCCTTGTCTTGGATTTGAATTATTACTGTGGGTATTATTTCTCCAGGACTTGTCAGTCCAGGGTGGTGTTTACCCTTGCGATAGGGCTTCGCTCCTCAGGGTAGCGTTCGGCAAGGTCTGTTCTCTGGAAAAACTAATTGCAGTTTCAACACCTGTCAACCAGTTCGGTCACTAGGAGCCTGTTCTCCTGTCGCCGGTCTTTGAGGCTGTCAGGTTTTACGAGCACAGTGCTGTTCTGTGGTGCCTCTGGGATAACAGGGGCTGTAACTGCGCCCCGGGACTCTCTCAGCAGCCAGACAACGTGCTCAGCTGAGGTACGCTCCCATACTGCGTGGTCGTGATGTGGAGAGGAACGTACACTTCCATGTTGTGAAATATGCCTTGTGGTGGGGAAAATGCGCCTGTGGTTCCAGTGTGACTGGCGAATTAAGGTACGATAATCTTACGGATAGCTGCTTGGAGCTATTTCGCATACGTGAGCTTGAGAATGTTAAATATTAATCATTCTTATCAGCCCTCTGTAAGCAGTAAGCCAGTGCTGTGCTTTAACTTCAGGTAAATGAACAAACGCTCTGGGGCGATTCATGAAACTAAGTGGTTTGTGTAGCAAGATTCAGTTTGTTTCACAATTCTTAAATGCTAGTGGAACATAAAGTTCCATTTTAATTTAGGATTGGTGAGTAACTCAACCAGACACAAGTACCATACTGCTGTGACAAGCCAGTCTGGGAAATAAGGAAGTTTGTTGAGAATGTGGTGTCACAAGTACTCCGGGGCCAGCTGGGGAAGATGCCCTCCTAGACTTGTTGTTTGGGACTAGACAAAGACTCGCGGGAGGTGCGAGGGCAGGTGGCTCTTGGCCACGGTGACCATGAAACGGTAGAGGTTAAAATTTTTGGTGTGATGGGAACAAAGGTCGGCAGAGTTCCTACCTGGGATTTCAAGAGAGCAGACTTTAAGCTGCCCCAGGAACTAGTTAGCGATGTCCCCCTGCCCCCCAGTTTTTAAGAATTTTTTTTTTTTTTTTGGTTCAGCTTGGCTGAACAGGGAACTCTGTGGATGATCTCCGGAAGCAAGGTCAGGCTTTGCAGGAAGATTACAGGGCTGTGGTTTGCTGTGGTGTTCCTCAGGGCTCAATTCTAGGGCCGGCGCGGTTCGGTGTTTCTGTCAATGATGTGGATGGATGCAGGAGCTGAATGCGCCCTTAGCACCTCTGCGGACGGTACTGAACTGGGAGGTGCTGCTGACTCTTTCAAGGAGCACGAGGCCTTGCAGAGGGATCTAGATAGAGTGGAGCACTGGGCAATCATCACCGACGTGAAACTGAACAAGTCCAAGTGCCAGATACTGCACCTTTTTGCATTGTTTGGATTTTTTGAAGTACTTTTTTTCTCTTCTGGGTGCATTACTTGTTTATTTTTGTAGCTTCACAAAGAAGGAGACAATACAGAGGACTTTGAAGGCTGCTCGTGCATCAGTAATTTTAAAAACCAAGTATCTGTTCTGTGAGGTGTGAAAGAATGAAAGCACTTCATTAAAAATGGCACTAACAGGTGATGGGTCCCTTTCCAAACGGTCGGCAGAGCGGATGTTTAGTGCTGCATGGGAGCGGGCAGCTAGCGTGAGGCTGGGCACAGAGGCTTTGAGAAGAGGAAAAGGTTATGCTTGGGCTTGAGAGGATTTGCAAAGGGCAACGGGATGTCATCAAAGCAGAAGCAGGTGAGGAATAGTTGAAACAACATTTAACATTGGTTTTTTCTTGATTTTTTACTACTTAAACCTGCTGTTTAGGAGGTTCCACCACAATGTGGGTAGCGGTAACTGCTTTCTAGGGGCCATAGAGAGGAAATGTCAAATGGCAGAATTGTTAATAAAACCTGATGAAAAGGAAGATCAGAGGTATTAATTAGGTTATCACACACTCAATTTTCTGAAGTTGCTTTGGGGCTTGTTTCAAAATCTGAAGAATATTGTCCCGGAAGAAAGTTATTTGTATTTTTGCAGTTAATGTCTTAAAAGACATTAAGAGGAGGGGAAACTACTACTCCTCCTACTACTCCTCAGGTCTGTCTCAGACTATGTTACGTGCCCACAACAGCAGAATGGTCCGGAGGACAGCACATCTCCTTTCCAGGAGAGACTGCAAGGACTTTCAAACTTGCCGGGTTTATTATTTGTAAAATTCCCAGGCTGGCGGGAAGTGTCTTGTGCTGTCCAGGACTCTTTCTGAAACCCATCTGCAGTGCTGTAGTTTCCCGGGATTGTTTGGGAATAACAAATGTAAGAGTACTCGGTACTGAAGGAAGCGCTCTGGAAATGTAGCAGGGGCGTAGCAGAGACTGAGGGAGCGAGCAGGGGCTCCTGCTCAGGAGCGTGTGGCGTGTGAAGAGAGTTATAACCAGCTCTTGCCACCTCGGTTGTGATAGAAATTGGTGAATATTCTGGGGAAAACCCCATGGCAGCGCCACTGGCAGGAGAATTCCTGATGATTTCCATAGGGCCTGGATGTAACCCAGTATGTAGGATTGCAACAGACAGTTACTGTATGAATTAAAGGATTTTGCTGAAAAGCATAAAGATGAATAACTTTATCTGTGAGAAGGAGCATGGGATACAGTTATCTGTCGGGCAGTGTCAACCACAGGTTTGTGAATCTGCCTGAATTGCCTCTGGCCCAAACAGTGAGGTTTTCTTCAGATTACATTTTCCTGGAACATGTTGTTTAATAAAATATTTCAACTCAAGTGGAAATTTGAAACCTAAAGAAGTTCCTGTTTGTAACTGCATTTTTATTTAATTCTTGAACGCTGGCATCAATACTGCATTTTGAATTAAAATAAAAAATGTTGTTTTTTAAGTGTTATTTAAGATCTTTACACTTTTTATTTTATTTGCAGGAATTTTTGGGGGGTTGGGTTTTTTAATCCGGCTTTCATATACTATGGTTGGGAGCATGAGGAGAACAGGAGGAAATCGGGCACAGACTGGTGAAGGGTCCTATGTATTGTGTATTTAAGATCTCTGATCCAGCACCTATTGAAGTAATGCAAATTGGAAGTGATGTGTATTGGATTACGTCCTTAACTTTTATAAAAATCAACATTCTCTCTTTTTTTTTTTAATTCAGCCGTTTTAAGGACAAACTTCTTAATCCAGAGAACCCTGTGTTCCATGCATGACCAAACAAGTTCTTTTGATTGGCCCACTAAAGCTGGTGGTATGACAGTTTAGATTTAAAGACTTTTTAAATCTTGTTAGCTATATCTCATGAATGTATGTACATTAAAAAGCAATTACAGGTTAAACAGAAACTTTTTTAGGTGTCAGATCTGAGAGATAAAGTGTAGCAGTTGGGGGGGCAGAAAGAAGTATGATACTGGGAAAGAGTTGGAATGCTTTTGTATGGAAAAAGTCATGCATCCCACATCTGAAGGATGCCAGAGGAGGATTTAGAGAATGGACATCTTCTTGATATGGGGCTTTTTGTATTTGCAAGACATCTAACGAATTCGTAAAGAACTGAAGCTGACGGAAGGTGAAAGGGGAAGTCTTCATGTGGCCAAATGTCAGGCTATAGGAGAGGAAAGAAAATGGAGGCTGTAGTTGACCGTTTTGTCTCTAGGAGTTTCTCGGGGATCTATAGTGGGCTTTTCAATGTATTTTGTGATATAAATCACATTTCACAATGCGAAAGGTTTTGCTGAATCCCTGGCTTGAGCGTTTTGGGTGTTTTTACCCTCCCACCCACCTCGTTTGATCTGCTAATAGAAACTGATAGCCAAGAACAAACAAGATGCTTGGTAGATGAACTGACTCTTTGGTCATTGGACTCCTGTCCTTCGGGATATGGACAGATGTGCTCAAACAAAGCTATTTAAACAGATGCCAGTGGCACAGATAAAAGGTGGTAAAAATACATGTGTGGATACATACATCGGCTTTAGAGGTGAAAAAGGACAAAGGCTTTTTTTTTTTTTTTTAGTAGCTGCCCGAGAGAGGAAAACTTGATGACAGTTCTTTCTGCAGATTAACTTCAGGTTGCTGTGACAGTCAAACGAGTCTCAGTTCTCTCTGTTAAATCCACTCATGCTGGTATTCTTTGTTGTCAGATATTGTTAAGTTTTAAAATGTTGTGGATTTTCTTGGGTAGCACCTATTTGTGCATGCAGTAGGTGTAAAAGGCCTCTGACTCCCCTGAAGACTGGGGTTGTTCCCCATGCAGCTTGATGTGGGCTCCCACTCACACTGACAGTCTGAGCGGCCCTTCCCTCCTTCCCCACGCCCCAGCACTCCCTTACGTTGCCTGCTTTCTTTTTCTAGGCAAAAGATGCACGGCATGCGTGCCAGAAATATATCCGTAGAAGCTGCTGCAGATAAAACTGTCATTCAGTACAAAATGTAAGAAACTGTCAATTCCTAAACTGCAATGAATATATTCAAAGTGCCCTCTGAAAGGCTTTGAATTGTTTCCCTCCATTCTTTTTTTCTGTGAGTTTAGTTATTCGTGCTAGGTTTGCTTTTGATAGTCATTTGTCCTGTGAACAAAGGAGCAAAAGTAAGGGCCGCAGTGTGCTCAGCTCTTGTTCACAAGAGCTGGAGTAACTTTAGGGGTGGATGTAATAGTGTGGTTTCTTTCCTTCCAGAGGCAAGTGAAAGCTGGGTAAGGTAACGTTAAGAAAATGGATCTTTGCAATGAAGTTGGAAGGAATGTTCCAATCGGTGTTGCTTAGAGCCAAGCCTGACTGCGCTTACTTCTCTGTGCGACTACGGGCAGTGAACAATTATGCTTTTATCACCAGAAAGAGAGGAGAGGAAAAAAAACCCAACCCCCAAACACAAACCCCCCAACTAGCTACTTGGACTGATGCCGTTAGAAGACTCTGTTTGCCATGCGACAAATAATAACTTTGTAGTAAGAATAAGTAGAAAGTGAAATTATGAAGTTATACTTCACAAATCTGTAATTGTTTATGGTAAAATTATCACTATAGATCGGGTGTGTATCACCAAACCGTACTTCAAGGATTTGATGTGCTATGTAAATGCATCTGAGGCCAGAACTGGAACTGGATCTGATCTGCTTTTTCTGGCTCCTGTACTCAAGATGTGAGACACTAGACACTAAAGGAACTGTTAAAAATTCTAAGGAAAAAGGGTCTCCTTGAGAAGCAGGGGTATTTTTAAATTTATTTTCATCCAAGGTAGCAAAATCTTCCTTCCGAGAATCCACATTGGGGGAGATTCAAATTCTGGCCTAAACTTCTGGTTTAGGAGAACTGATACTGACTGTCTTTAGTGTTTGTCTCTACAGCTAAGTCCTGATTAATTTGTGTTCTAAAAGCCACTGAAGGAAATACAATGCTGGTGACAGTTCACCGTAAAAGTTTTCATAGCAAACATCAGCTTCTCCATAATCCTGAGAATTCAGAGTCAAAAAATATTAAAGATAGCTGCATTATTTTTTTTACCTTATTAGAGTTCTGCCGGGTTCTTCTCTATGCGGGTACGCTGCCAGGCTGTGGTCGTTACGAGCTGATAAGCGTAGAGCCCGTGGGCTTGGACTCTGCGGGTGCAGGGCCACTGCCCGCGGCTGGGCCAAGAGAACGTGTGTCAAGTTGAGGTTTGAGGAACACTTTGATTCGTCTTGGGCTGCTTCCTTGTAATGAAACTCCACCCGCCGGTCTGTCTTGGGGGTTACTTCTACCGCAGTGCGGGGTGCTCTGCAAACTCTTGTGTTTGGTCGCTACTGTTGTTACGAATAAAAGGGCAGAAGGGAGCAACAGGGAGCTGGTTCCTGCCTTGCTATCAAATAGCAAAGTCCTTTATAAAAAGGTGTGTGGGGGAAGAATTAATAATTTGGACTTCATGCTCCTGGTTTTTTCTTTTATTTTTTTTTTGTCTTCTTGGAGTCCAAGATGTGCATGTTGTAATAAGCCATTGAGATAACAGTATGTAATCACAGTTTCTATTTACATTATTATTAAATAATCAGAGGCTGCGAACCATCTGCATGCTTGGTTAGGAAATAGAACTGCTTAAAACTTGACAATTTACTCAAAAGCTGTTATTCACAGAAGTAAAGCACTGGAGTGAAGGAAATTACTGGGATGGTAGGGAAAGCGTTGTCAGTTGTGGCAACAAGTGGCCCTTAATTCCTGAATTCTAGGTGGACTGCAGAGGAAGAAGATCCCTAGACTCACACAAAATATTAACCTCTAGCTGCTTCAAAGTAGTTTTTGGTCTTTGTTGTGTGCAAAGAAATTCTTAAAACTGAAGATATATTCTGCATCAGCATACTGAAATATTTAGAGGTACAGCAGAGAAGTGTCTGTCTGCTGAAGGCAACTAATATTTGCCAAGTATTGATCTAGCATCCATCTCTGTTATTCTTTAACTTTAGTCCAAGGTTCAAAGTTTGTTTTGTTTAAAAACTGATTTCACAGGGAGGTCATGTCCTCTAGCTAATCCAGTAGTGATGGAGGTCTGTAGAATGAAAATGGAGTTTACCACAGCTTGGAGGAAAACTCTGAATCCCATACAGAAAATCTCTATGTGTACGTATCCACAAACACAGCAGTATGTAGTGAGCCTGAAGAAGTGATGAAATGGAACAAGTAATTAGTCCAAATTAGCAGAGCAAGCAGAAGCCCTAGGTTTGTCCCACCTCTTTCTGCACACAGGCAGCCAAAATGTAATGGTGTTTAGAACCTGTGCAATGCAGCCGTGCTAGCGTAAGCTATCAAAATGATATAGTGAAAAAGTAGAAACCAGAGTATGAATGTTATGTCCGTGTCTGTGTACGTGTTACTGTGACTCTGCTACCTGTGTTCCTTGCAGTGGTTACTGCTCGCCTTGCTGCGTAAATGTGCATTACAGCTCTATTTCTTGTTAGCTGAGAGTGAGCATGTGCAGCATTCCCCAAGATCCAGCTCACCATGTTCAGGTCATAGAACCATGGACTCATGGAATGGCTTGGGTTGGGAGGGACCCTAAAGATCACCTAGTTCCAACCCTTTGCCTGGGGCAGGGACACCTCCCATAGACCAGGCTGCTCCCAGCCCCGTCCAACCTGGCCTTGAACCTCCAGGGATGGGGCAGCCACAGCTGCTCTGGGCAACCCCGGCCAGGGGCTCCCCGCCCTCGGAGCCAGGAATGTCTTCCGGAGATCTCATCTAAATGTCCGCTCTTCGGGTTAAAACTCTGCCCCCTTGTCCTGTCACTGCAGTGGCAATTGACTGACCAGCCACATCATCAGCCAGTAATTTCTTTGCAAAGTCTTCAGCTTCCTGGACACCCAGGCCTGCGGACTGGCCAAGTGTCTGGCTGCTGGTCGAGTGCCGGGCGGTAGCGCATCTCGGCCGGAGCTGGGTGCCGGCACGCCCTGGGGGAGCTGGGCTCAGCCACTGGGAAACCCAGCTCCTAGTACGGTGGCTATTGCCTTTCTCTTTGCTTTCCTGCTGGAAATGGTAGAAGCTGATTGAAACAGCTATGTTACTAGCATTGTGGCAAATTATTAGAACACTTAAAAATTCAGAAATATTTGAATTTGAAAAAATGAACTACCAGCATAAAACATGGTTGCATTGTTACACGCTACTGATAGAGGACTATCAAAGAGAGGAAAACGCACTGAAGTTTAAAGTCAAAAACTTGTATTAGCAAGGCTGAGATATGACAGTCAGGGTAAAAGATAATAAATGTGTATATTTTAATGAATATATCTTAAGTTTGTATTATATTGCACTTCAAGCTGTCTAATCTGTCAAACTAAAGAAGCGCACAGTAAACAGTAGAAAGTAAGTCGGGTGAAAATAGCAAATGCATTTGAGCAAGGCTAAATTGAATTTGAACATGGCGCTCAATCAAAAGCTGGGGAAAATAATCAGCAGTAATCATCACGTGGTTATTTATCTTTGTGATCCTTGTATTGGAGACGTTTGAAATGGGAGCGTTTCCTTTTGGGTTGCCATAGCAAACCCCGGGTGCCTTTCTCATGGCAGTGTTATGCAGGAATGTAAATGATAGCGGGGTTTATGTAGAGTTGACCTTGGAGTGAGAGGGAAGCGTGGAATTCAGCTTGTCATTCAGTTGCATTTAAAACACTGAAGGTTGCTCAAGCAGAGAAGAGGTTGGCTTGGAGAAGAGGGTGTGGACCAGGATTTTTTTAAAGGCATTTTGGCCTTTTGTGATTGCCAGTAGGTTTTCAATGCCCAAATATTCATTAACTATAGTTGTAACTAAGCCTTCAGCAATAACTGTCATTCTCACATGCACAATTGCTCTACTCCATTATCCCTGCCTAATTAACGTCCTAATATAGGTGATGAATTTCTGGGTGTTAGCATATGCCAGTTGCCAGGTCTGTCGGCCCTGCCGTTCCGTGGAGTGGGTGGAGCGCAGCCAAGCACAAGGCACAAAGCGTTGGTGCCTGACGCCGTCTCGGGGGCTCCTCTGTCCTCTTCCTCTCGCGGCGCCCGGGAGGTTGTTTTGCACCAGCATTGCAGGAGGCAATTGGGAACGTTACTAGTTCTTCGCCAGCCTGCGGAGTTGATGGGCTCGCTGTTCAGCTTGTCGCCGGTGACGTAAATGTGACTGTAGATCCTGTGCATCCTGACCTCCCCTTGGCTGGGTCATCAACCTATTTATTTAACTGTTTAAAAAACTATTTATTTTTTAAAAAATATAAATTATATGGCAACTTATGTACAAAGAAAAATTGTCACCGCTGCAGGACACTCGTGTTTGCTGGAGGCACTGCTGTTTGCCCTACTCTTAAGCTGTTTCAGCGCCATCTGCAAATCAGATGCTTGTCTGTCTGGACCTTTAATTTGATCTGGTATTGTTCTTCCTATTAATGTCAGGAAGCTTAAAAAAAAGAAAGGGAATTAATTTGAATAGTGTAGGAATTTTTTTCCCTTGTAAGGAGTAGGAAATGTCAGGGTAGGAAGCAACCAAGTTTCAGGGCTGGAAAGATGAACATACTTGCGGCTGATAGAGCTTCTGCAGCGTCTCCTGCGGGTGGCTCCAGACTATTATTGATACGTAGGTGCTGGTCTGGGATTTGAATATAATGATGTGGTTTCTCTTATTGTTTGGGTGTTTCTCAAGGGCAACGAAGCCTTACTAGCCATATCATAGAATCATAGAATGGTTAGAGTTGGAAGGGACCTTAAAGATCATCAAGTTCCAACCCCCTGCCATGGGCAGGGACACCTCTGACTACAGCAGGTTGCGCAAAGCCCCATCCAGCCTGGCCTTAAACACTTAAATATACAAACAGCCTGCAGTAAGGATTTGCACAGGCATACTTTAACACCTTAGAACGCTACCTTGCCACAATTTATGTTTTCATTTCCCATTAGAAACACATAGGGAATTGTGTGGGGTGTTTTTGGTGGGGTTTTTTTGGTTGTTTTTTTTTTTTTTTTGGAAACCTACTGGATATAAGCAGACATTAATATGCATGTAGGTATTGCTGGAAGAGACATGGATGTGGATGTGTCTTTGTTAACTTTTGTTGTAAAGAGTGCTGGCTAATTTTATGCTCCAACATCACACAGTTTGTCACTCTACAGTAGGGAGAAGTTTGCTGGTGTCAAGGAGTATGTTAACAGTAGAGCGGTGTTTGTTCCGGTACGAGGGGGGCTGCAGTACGAGCAGATTGACAGAACTGAGGGTGAAACTTGTCACCTGGCTGCTCGAGCTTAGGAAGAGGCGGTGGCTTGGGGAAGGGGGAGGAGATGGGCAGCCCCTTCAGAAACCAGTGCCCGAGGGAGGAGAGTGCAGGTGGGCAAGTCTGGTTCATACAAAGTGAATTGGTTGTGCTCAGTGTTGATACAGCTGAACGGTAAGAGACTGGTACCGTGATCAATAATAAAGCAGACTGTCATGCTGCAATTGCCAGTTGAGATGATGTACCACGGCATCACACGCGTGCACAAAAAGAACTCGGTTGCAAGGCTTCCCAGGCTGCGTCTTCGGGGGTTTGGTGCCTTCAAACCAGCTGGCAGCGGCAGGAGCCCCTAGTACCTTCATCCCCAACGGGCGCTCTGGCCTGGGGCTAAGCTGGGCGGTGTTGCTGTGGCAGGGGCTGGGGCTGGCTCCTGGGAGAGAGTTCTCTTTTGGCTACTTGCCTTGGCCCACCTTGTGCCTCTTCTGGTTCCTGGACGCTTCCTGAAGTGGATAGTGGGATTGCGCGTGAGGTGATGTGTCTTCCTCTGTTTCTCCAGCAAAGTGCAGCTGAAGGGAGCTGCAGGAGTACGCGGTGTGACCCCCGGTGAGCGTTAGTGCGAGGCAGACCCATGTTGCATGTGGGCTGTGCTGCACGGGACGCTCAAAAGCGAGGAGACAGCTTGTCGCATACGTAGGGTTCTATATTTAACAGATAATTTAGTCCATCTGCGGCTCTCTTAAGCACTGATACTAGCTGAGGAGGAACCCGGGTACTGTATTCCTGAAGTGAGCTGTTAAGTCAGAATATGACTTGCGGTGGTTTCCTTGTTTGGTTAGGTTTGGGGTTTTTGCTGTTGTTTTTGTTCTGTGGGTTTTTTATTTGTTTTTTAAGGTAGGCATTCACAGTGATTAACAGAAAAGGCAACATTATAATGTTGCCATTGTTGTTAATAAGAAGTTGCCACGTGTACTACAACATTGCTGCAAAACAAAACAAACTTACCAGTGTGCAGACTTGCACTTTCAGTTGGTTGCAAGTAGGGTATTTTGTTTGTAGTACATGCGGTATTGTGGGCTGCAGAAAATTCTGCTGTAAACATAGAAAATATGCAATAAAAATGATAGAAAATTCACACTTATTTCAGGTATGGCTTAAACAGGAAAAGTTTGTAAGTGTGCTGCTTCATATGGTCACTGCAGAATTGGGTAATTTGGGAAGTCTGATGGAATATTAACAGTTTTTGTGTTATCAATGATGATGGAACAGAGGAGATGATACAAAAAATTGCATCTCTCCCAACTTATTTTATCTAATGACACTTCTTAAACACTGCATAATCACTAATTTTATATTAATTGTTCAGATCCTTACAAAGTTACCCTCAAGGGTGCCAGTGACCCGCTCAGGGAAATGTTCTTACTCAGCTGGAAACAGTAGGCTCGTTACTGTTTCATGAACATGGTGAGGGTCATCCGGAAAAATTTGGGAATCATTCTTACAGAAGCTGAAATATGTGGATGGTGTGTTTAATCACTTAAAAATAAATTGGGTACAGATGTGACTGCACACAGGCTCCCCCAATGGCATCCCAGGTTGTGAAAGCCTTCCTGCAAATTGTGACCTTAACGCAGTTTGTTTTTAACAAAACAAAGCTTCAGTTAGACAAAAAATATATTTGAAGTATAAAATGTTGTAGCTTCCATAATTCTTTATTAAATATTTAAGTTGCATCATTTCATTACAACAACTTGATTTTGTCACATGGAGCTTTTGCTGTCAGGAAAACAAAGTACAATTTCTTTCACTGCTCCTCAGAAAATAAATGGAAAAAAAAAGACTTTTGTCCATAAACAAATCCTTTCCCCACAGTGTATCAAATCCCAACCATAGTTTAAAGCTGTATTAATTGTGAAAATGAGCATTATTTATAAGTAGTACTTTTAAAATCAGGTTTAAGGTAGCTTAGCATAATTTTGAATAGCCTTCTGGTATGAAGTGATTTTACCAAAAAAAAATATTATTAAACAGTGTGAATTTAAGCTGGAATGTTTGACACTCTTGCATGTTTGGAAATGTTAATAATCTGAGTCTTAAATTTGATTAAAAGTGTATGTTCACAGACACAGACACAGCAACATCATTATCTGGAGGTTTCCATGTGGGTGTTGAGAATCGTAACCTATTTGCTATTGCGTGGTTGTGCCAAGTCTGCGGTGGAGACAGACGGCCCACCACCATCTCTAAATCCAGTAGGACGGACCAAAGTGTAAAACTGCAACGCGTGTACTATGGGATGGGGTGCATACTGTGTATATTTGTACAGCTAAGTATTAAAAACTTGAGAGAAAAAATATGGAAAAGGAAAAAACTGCAACGGTAACTGGCGGGTAAGTGTGGACAAAGAGAATGTTAGACGTGTGTGTGGGGCTGGACGTGGCTAAATGGGGGCAGTAGGGTTGTAGTGCGCTGTGACAGACTGGCGGGTATGTAACATTAATAGGGTTAGATTCCAGTTCTATACGTTTCCCATGCGTTTCACATATGCATTACTACTTAGTGCAACATCCTGACAGATGGGTGGAGACTGCAGGGCTTTTTCCTTTGCTGTGGTAGTTTTACCTAAAGAGGAGATGCTTGTATTAAAAAGATAAGAAAACTAGTGTACGTTTTTTAGATGTCCAATCAGGTAATTTACCTTTTTTCTACTATACAGAGTGGTAATTAGCCCTTGCAATCCCATGGGTGTGATTGCTTATTTGTAACTCTTACAGGGGCAGTGTAAGGAGCCAGTTCCCCTGCCCGGCTCTGCGGCGCTCGCTGTTCCTGGCCCTTCAGCATCAGGTACAAGGCTTCCCGCCTGGACAGGGCTGAGCGGGGGCCGGATGGGCGCCCGGTCGTAGTAACAGAGGGGTTTAGGTTGTCTGTTACTTTTGGACTGAAAGCTAAAAAGCGGTGGCTTGGCGTGCAAGTGGGAGTTAATGCCAAGTACAACCTCCCGAGGCACAGAGCTGTGGGCTGTAACGTCAAGAGCAGGTGACAGCTGCAGACCCTGTAGTCTGAATAAACTTTTAATTAATTATTTGCCTTAAGGCTTCTTAAGAGCAAACAAATAATGGCTTAGGTACCACCTTTCTGATTACCACTTATTAACAAAAAAAAAAAGTAGCTGAATAGAACCTGTTGGGCCACACTGTGGTGACCGGGCCATAGTGGCGGTATGTGAGAGCGTGCCATGTTAAGATGGCACAGTACTGTGGTACATGTCACACTGGTTGCTTTTGTGGCTTAGGTAAATGATATTTAGTTACTTTTTTCCTAGAAAGATTCCTCCAGAAGGACTCCTAGATGGGAAGCCTGGAACCCAGCTGGGGCACTACGGCTTTATGATAAGAGCCCTGCAGAACAAAACCCCTTTCCTCTGCGGCTGCTGCTTTGCACATCTATCGCTGCTGACTTGGCCTCACATACCTTATTGCACAACTGAAGGCAATTTCTTGGGTTTTGTCGCAGCACAGATCTGGACGTTTTGGCTGCTGAGGGGGGTGTAGCTGCCCAAGGGCTTAACCCCCAGTAGTAAGATCAGAGCTGTGTGGGTATGGTACGTTTTAGCAGGGGCTTATGTCCCTGTGGCCACCGCGGTGCGAGCCCCGGCGGCCTGATGGTTCCAGCTAACCGGAGCGCTTCTGGTACCCCTAATAAAAGCTTTCTGCAGCAAAGGGGCTGGGCTTTGCTCCCTGCAGCTCATCCTACGCCTCGTCTTGCGCACCCGTGAGTGCCGACTCTGGGCTACCCAAGGACAGTCGCACTTCCCCGGGGCAGGCAGCCACAGCGCTGCGCTGTCGGAGCGTAGGGAGCTCGGGCAGCAGGGCAGCACCCAGCCCTCTCACGGATCCCTGTCCCTGGGCCGTCAGGAGTAACGCCTCCAGGGAGAGCTGAGCAACAAAAGTAAACTCGGGCAGCTGCGCAGGGCGCTGCGGTGAGGAAAGGTTCCAGTGCAGGTGAGAGCTGTGGTCGCAGTGTCTAGGGTGCAAGAAGCACAAATAGCATTTATTTACCTGTTTGCGTTAATTGCAAGAGAGGCAAAATAGCGCATATTTCACCCTGAGCTGTGGAATCTGTTGGGGCCCTCACAGTCGGCGCTGCCTGGGTTCAGTCCCGTCTCCTCTCGTCCTGCGCTCAAAGCTGCTGCTCTGCTGGCAGGGCTTGAGGGACTTCAGGGCTTCCTCTTAGTATTAAGCCGTTTCCTAAAAATGAAACCCCTTTCTCTAAAGTAAGCCGCAACAGTCCAAATGCACATTAATTACAATTCACACAGTGGAATTCACCTCACTATTTCAAACCTAGGGAATGCTTTTGGCATGTCTGTCAGTTTAGGAGATGAATGGATCTGCGTAGGAGTGGATCTGGAAAGATGTTAAGTGACGTCATTCCAAATTTTCTTTAACGAAAATGAATCCATACAACAGACATGTCCCTTTCAGTCCGATGTCCCTATGTAGTTCTAGGTAGCTGAAAGGGCTTTGATGTCAATCGTTAAGTATTAGTAGACCTGTTTTGGGAGTGGAGGGAAGGGACCACAGCAACATCACAACATGAGAAACACAACCCGGCTTCTGGTTCTACTTCAGCTGCACCGCTGCTGGGTCACAGCTTGCTTCTACATGAGATCGCGTTCCAGTTTCACAACCGGGAAAGCCACAGGAGTTCCGAAGGTATTGGACACGAACAGAGCCTCCAACCACACCAAAATCCTCCAGGTTAAGACAGAAAGGAAACAAATTTTGAAGTATGACACTTGCCTGAAGGGAGTCCACGTTACGCCCAGCTGTGCTTAACACGGCACAGGTCAGGGGAAGTACCTGGATTCCCCTCGTTCTCTACTCCCACAGCTAAGCCATCGGTGCAGTGTTCCTCTGCTCGGCTGCAGCCACGTGTGCCTGTTCAAGCTCACTCATCACGGGTCAAAGGTCAGAGGGGAATGTCAGAAAAGGAATCCTGACCTCTGTTCAGATGGTAGCACAACCCTCCTCGTGCAGCCGGTGCTGAATGGTACGAGCGTGAAGGTGTCTTTGCAGAAACCCCCAGCACCAGTGTGAGTTCCTGCAGCGAGGCTGTTCGGTCTGGGACGCAGGCTGTACTGCCAGCAGGTGAGGGCAGGGCTAAAGACCTGCTGGCAACGAGGCGAAATGTTGTTTTAACGTGCAGTGTCATCTCGCTTCATAAGCGCTAAGTGGGTTCTTGGGCGGAAAAAGCCCCTCTATAGGTAAGTACGTGGGCACAACTTACAAACCGGACCGTTACGTTGCTGAAGCCGTACCCTCAACCCTACTCCAGTAGTAGCGTAACCACCGCACTTCAGTGGATCCAGTACAAATCTTTCACTTTTAATCTGTCACAAGAGAGATGCAACTCAGACATTATAGTTTAAGCATGCAACATGTCATAGGTAACAAAATTGATTAGATAGCAGTGTATATTAAATAAATCTTTGTGATTAAGTAAAAAATAAATCACAAAAACAGTTGCTGAGGAACATGTCTGCAGGCTCAGCTCTACATCTGTTTTTTCTCTTTTATACAGCAGCAGCAGCCAAATTCACAACTGATAGATATTGCACCAGAAGGACATGTGCAGTGAGAAGGAATATAATCACATTAATGTTTATGATAAAAAACAGATATGACTTCCGTGTGTTACATAAAGTGCCTTTAGAGTCGGTGCAGTTAGAAACAAACAAAACCCCCGTTGTTATTTAGGTATCATTAGCAAATGCATACAAATTGGAGACAAAACAGACCTGTTTTCCATAGCGCCAAATCGCAGTGCCAGGTTTCATTCAAAATGCCTCCATTGAAAACAGTAAAGAGGAAAGGCTAGTAAAAGAATCACTATACAAACATAATGACAGGGTTAAGCATATTTTCCTAAAATCATTAATGCCAACCCTACCCCAAAATGCTTTATAGTACATGTAAGTATTACCAGTAATGAGGCAATTTCATTATCGAACATGAGATTTGGCATGCTATGTTACGATTCTCCCTTGACTTGTAACTATCCTAATATTTATACAAAAATGCAACATCCAGTCCCTACTGCTGGATACAGAAAAATATTTATGTGCTCAATGGAAAGAGTTGCTCTCGATATATAGCCCACGTCGAGAAAATTTCCAACAGAGCTTTCTCCTACGGTCCTAATGGTTTGGGAACACAAGGCTCAAAATGCGCTTTGAAAAAACGACACTGGCATCAAGTCTGGTATGAAATTAAGGAAAATGCTCATTTTTCCAAGTATATGATATTTAATTGTAATGAAATAAAATCTGAAAATGTCTAAATCAATTAAAAAGTAAACATGAGTTGTAATACTATACCTGTAAAATGATTAATTCCATTCATTGTCATTGGAAATTATGTAAAATATTTATTAAGGGCTTTGCCTACAGAGGCACAACATAAATAGAGTAAGTCCTGCTGAAATGTGATCAGAGTTCCCGTTAAGCGGTTGGTGACCCGCTGCGGAAGCGGCAAAGCCACCCACAGGTGACAGTTCAGACTTTGGGAGTGGGGCGACGGCGCTGTCGCAGGCTTTGCTCCGTCAACCAGCGCTGTGCAACTGTCCTGCCATAGTCACTCCCAGTCCGTCAGGCGAATGCAGAAGTGCAAGCAGAACTTGCTGGAAGTGGGAGAAAAGCCGACGTTTTAATCCACTCCTTCAAATCCTTGAGCGTTTTCAACTGCCATAAGGAGCTTCTCTCGCAAATCTTCAAAAGATTCATAAAGAGGTAAGTCTAGGCGATTAAAGCTGAAATTTAGAAGGAAAAGAATCATTTAATAAGCCACTGAAAAATACACATGATCTGAAAGAAACAGAAAATGTTGAATAATTTGGGTGTCCTCCGCAAACCGTGCGCCCTGCAGGCCGCTGCTGGAACCAGTCCTGCCTCTGCCAGAGCCAGTTCTCAGACACAGCTCTGTGCCTCCCTTCTTTTCGGAGCCTAAAGTGGGAAATTGTTAAAAACCCACTTTGGAAAGGAAAAACAACTACCCACAAATCCCCCCTTTAGTTGATTGAAATAATTTCATCTTTGTCAAAAGGCTGCTTTGCGAACGCTCAGCAAAGACGGTCTGGATTTACAGGGCAGCCTCTCTGCGGTCTGGGGGAAGAGAAGGGTAAACGTCCAGACAAAGGGCTTGAAGAGGTCCTGTAACAGATAACTGAAACATAAAGAGGATGGATTGATTTTGGAAGGTGTTTAGGGTTTTGTTGGTGTGGGGTTTGGGGGTTTTTTTACATCTTTTTATTCTACAGAATTATTTTTATGGCATTTTTTTTACATCTTTTTATTCTATAGAATGATTATTTTTATGGAAAGACCACTGTTGTGTCCTCATGTTCTAAAAATTAATTTTCCTATACAGCACAACTTAAGTTACCTTAAAAAAGCCATGTTCTTGATATGCAATAGAGCAAGACAAAGATTTGTACTGAATGCTTTCAGCATTTGCAAATCCTATAAATTAGGATTACATGAAGCCAGCTGGACCATAACCTCGCACTTTGAGTGAAGTGTCCAGTTGGCCATTACGTGGCACGGCTTTCCGTGGCCATGCTTGGTTGCAGCAGACCTTCTGCAGTTCATTATACCCGCTTACTAGAACAAGGGACAAATAAAATGGAAAATGTGAAAGGGAAAAGGAGGGTGAGAGTAAAACCTGCAAAACGTATGTCAGAGCTCAGCAGAACCATCAGTTCCCCCTTTCCCGGCAGCGTAAGCTGCGTTACGTTACAACTTACCATGTGTGAGCTCTGGGCAGTTTATCAGGACTTCCCCATTGCTCTATTGTAAACAGCTGAGGACCGTTTGAACCTGGTTGGAAATGGAAATCGTACAAAATATGAATCGCTGGACACCCCAGAGACCGCCTAAATACTATTTTTAACATTAAATGTCTGCGTAAATTGTAGGCTGGATTCTTCAAAGATAAAAAGTACCTGGTACAAACTCTTACCTTAATTAAGGCTACATAAAAGCAAATAGGAATGTAGTTAGTTATTTCCGAGCCCAGGTAGCTTGCTAGATTTATCTAACTACCTTTGCGTAGAGTACGTGCAAGGCAAAAGGAGCCAGCTCAGCCCTTAACAGTTAAAAATCAAACCTGCGCTCTCCTCCGCTTCGTGTGACGCGAGTGTTACTAGTCCGTCAGCGTCACTCCAGCCTGCTGTTCGTGTGACACGAATGTTACTCTGGTGACAGCTGAATTTTTTTCTGTGGGACCCAGGAGAGCACCCGCGTACCCCCCATGGTGTACAAAACTACTCCCCAGGGTGTCCCCCGGTTCTCCAGTGCTCGGCCATCGGGATGGCCCGTTCTTACGAGGGGTCAAAGGTCGGCTGTCACCAAGTTTCAGTTGTGCCCAGGTTTTCCCGTTCGTGTTCAGGGGTGGGTGCGCGCAGTCTGGGGGCAGGTGAGAGGAAACTCACCGTACAGTTCAGCAAATCCGTTCATAGGCACGCGTGACGTCCCGGTCACAAACTGCAGTAACCGGATCCGCTTTTCGGCATCCATCAGTAGAACGGCCTGTTGGCAGACACACACCACGGACGCTTCACCTTCGCCGCAGGAGGCGCCGTTGTTGAACGACCCAACCCAACCCCAGTAAACTGGCTGCATGAGGCGGTGACCGCGTGTAACCGGCCACGTACCAGCTCTTCCCTCATTAACTAGGGAGCACCCTTGTCCGGCTGTCCCTGCACGGGGACACGGCTCTGGTGGCAGCTACGAGTGCTGGTCACCTGCCTGCAGGGGCTCGCCCTGGGGTGGGGACAGCGGCGCGCGGGCACAGCGGTGCAGGGAGGCGGTAAACGCGCCCGAGAGGGCGAGCGGGGAAGGCAGAAAAGCCAGAGAGGGCAAAGGTTCACGGAGAACGGGGTCGGTGTTGCACTGCGGCACACCCCCAGAATGGAGCCTTTTGGGACCGCGTCACCACTGGGCCGCACACAGCATGTCATCTTCGGGTCTGCCCACCCCCCGCCGTGAAAATGATGGCTGATGAAACGATGGCAGAAACAAGCTTGCAGCGCACACAGAAGCGGTAAGATTCTAGTCACTGTACAAAAAACAGGCGCCCCTTTGAAAAATCTACAGCTATTACAGGAAAAAGTATTTTACTTCATCACTACTGCAAGGCACGTTAGATAAAAGCAAAGATCCAGACTCCCCATCCGGGGGCTGTCTCTGGTGCAGTCTCTAACGAGCACCACAGCTGTCCTTCCCAACGCAGACAGATGTGTTCTGCAGCAGTTTGCATGAAGAAAAACCATTTCATAACGGAGTCCGCAAAACAATACAGGAGCTTTCACTTTAGGAAGAGCCAGAGAAGCCAAAATCAGTGAAGAGCGTTACCTTCCAGAACCACTGGATAACAGGATGATTGGGGCAGTAACCGTTTTTGTAGATTGTATGCTGTCTCCAGTCGTTAACGTCCACGTCTCCGAGGCCGCACATCAGTAACTGCAGGTGGAGGCAAGAGGAGGAGGGGAGGGTGCCCTGTTACCCTGCGCCTCCTCAGAGAAGGGGGTTACGCCTCCCCCCCCGCCCCGACCTTTGCAGCAGCCCAGCAGCGCAATACAAATGCAAACGTAAAGCAGAGTTTGGGCTTCCCAAACATTTCATTGTACAGGAGAAACGGCGCACACTGAGGTGTGTGTGCTCTGTGTGCCAGCATCCCCTGTGGTGCTTGTCCCCAAACACGACCAGTATAGCCGTAACCGTGTTAATTCAGTAAGCTACTTACATGCTTTTATACGCACGTACTCGGCCTCCTCACTGAATAATTACAATTTTCTGTGCTTTTATGGGATCAACAGATTTATTAATTTGGGAGAAAAATCTCATTTCCCACTATAAGCAAAGCATCTTTGTCTGCAAATTCACTTGCAATGAGGAAGTGAATGATGAGCCATAGGAGAACATAGCATAGCTTTTTGTGATGTGATGTCTCGAGATGTCCATTAAACAAACTCACCTCTAGTTCATTTTCATCAAAAATTTTAATCAGATCGATGGGAAGAAGTTCTGTGAATCCCTAAAAGAAAGCAAACCAAAGTTAACGTTCTCATACCGTGTAAAATTAAGTTTTTATCTAACAGGATCTTTGGCTTCAGGGAACCTAAGTAAATGACAGAGGACAAAGAAGGGTTTTGAAAATGACCTACGCAGTTGTTGAAGTACAAGTCCCTAATTTAAAAAATTAAACAGTAAATTATTTCAAGCTCAAATAATTTAAGCTTGAAAGAGAATGACCTTATTTGTGTAAGGGAGAGATTATGTATGTTCTTCTACAAGGTAAAACTGTAAAATTGTAAAACAAGCATTCCAGAACTCATGCGGTTGTGCAAAGCTCCCCCCTCCCTTAAGGCAGACACTGATGTAGAAGTCGTCTGCGTTAAAAAAAAAAATATTTGGGGGAAAAAAAGCAGCTAAAGAGCCTTACCTCCAAAAAAGCATTCATTTGCTTTTGAACTCTGTTTACAAACCTCCACTGGATGACCAGACTGTAAAAAACAGAGACACATGAGCACGCTCGTTAGAAGACTGCAAATGAAGTGGGTAGGTATTTCAGCAACCCCAATAGCTTCAGTTCCTCATTTACACCTTCAGCCACGCTCAGGTGTTAAGGAAACTGAGTGGCTTTTCATTAATTGTGCAAATTTATCTTGTGTGGCTGATTGAATTTTTGAAAAAACTTCAGTGACTACGAACAAGTTCTCGCATGAATATTTGCACTTCAGCGTGCGACACAAACTCCACACGCGCACTTCCGTGGGTTAGAGCCACGACTTTTGCGCATCACCAACGCTTTTGTAACGTAGCTCGCTCGGACCACGCGGCAGCGAGCGTTTAGTTCCTGGGAGGACGAGGGCGGAAGAGGCTGGCGCCAGCCGGCCAGCTCCCCACTGCGCATTCCGTCTTCCCAACGCGCCTGTAGCCCAGGCTGCGGCTGGGGATTTACGGTGCTGCTCGGTCCCTGAGTGACTCGACTTTGCGCCTCTCGGAATTAACAAACCCCAACAAAGTCTACAAAATCGGAGTAGGAATGCGATTACATGTAATAGCCCGCCTAGAAATAAATAAATAGATGAATAAAACCCGCAATATCAAAGGAAGAGGCTTGTGTTTCAGTGCTACGCACCTGCAGCACAAAGAGCTCACAGCTTCTAGAATAATGCTTTAGAGATCCAGTTCCTTTCCTACTGCTGCCCGCTGCATTCCTAATTTGCATTAATACAGCAACTGACAACGTTTTCTCCCCTTTGAGGAGGCACTAGTTAAAGCTGCCAGCAAGGCTAAGCTGAATTTATTATTTTATGTTCTGGTAGGCAGAGGAAGCTTAAAAGGCAGCCTGAGGAGCCCGCGTAGCTGCGGCCGGTTGTGGAGCAAGGCTGGTACGGAGCGCCCGGATCGGCTGTGGGGACGGCAGCGGGGCGGGGGGCGCCACGAGCCACGCTTCACAGAAGCCCCTTTCCCATAGGGGGATTGCAGGAAAACCAAGCAGTTAGGTTAATTTACTCTGTTTTCTTCTTATATTGGCCAATGTTCTGTAAACTGCATTTTCAAAGGCGGCATTACAGCCTTGAAAACTGTTTATTTGACTGTTACTAGAAAATTCCCAGTTTGATTTTTAATTAGCAGCTATTCAGTCACTTTACCTATTCTCCTTCGTTTCTGTAATAAACATTACGTAATAAAATAACACCAACAAAGCACCTATTTCTGTTTTCTGTCATTAGACAATGATTCTTCATTAAATACAGGATATTCTGCATCATTTGGACATTAAAACTGAGAGGCAAAAATAAAATTACATTTGTGACTCCTGCAGTTGTTGTGGGTTGGTTTGGTTTTGTTTTGGTTTTTGTTTTTTTAAGTATAAAAACTAGAATAGTTCTATCGTAACTGAATTCTAGGGAAAAATATTTGAAAAACTTTAAGTTGCACGAGCCATTTCCAAAGGCGAGCACACAAGTATTGGCTCTGTGACCAGCCACGGAAGAATTCTTTAGATGCGAACCTAACTCAGTTCTGAGTTTGGGCCTGCACACTTTCAAAGAGCTTTTTGTTTCTGCCCTGTATTGAGATGGTAGAGATCAAAGAGTCTAATATTTTGCATCTGAAAACTGAAAAAAAAAGTTATACCTGAAAACCAAAAGAGCTGACAGTGCAAATGTATTACACACAGAGTAACAGGAAAATGATAATAATTGTAAAAGCAGAAATTTCTTACTGTTGCACCATTACAGCCAAATCTCTGTAACACAAGACTGCAAGTGAAATTAACAAACAGCTACGAAGTTTCCTCTCAGAGGGATGTTTAAATGTGTACAGAGTTCCGGAGTTCTTCCCTGAATGCCAACCACAGCGCGGAGCAAACAGGAATTTGGGAAGTTCCACAGACACCCTGTTCTTATTTCTGGACGCAGGTTGGGGCTCAGACCTGCGACCCGGCGGCCCAGCAGGAGACACTGAACCCCGGGCAGAGCCACCAAGCAGAGCCCGTCGCCGGGCGCGGAGGCAGCAGGCGCGCGGAAGGCAGGTGGGGAACCCGGCGGCGTCCGCCTGTCTCCTTCCACAGGCCGAGTACCGCGTCCGAGAGGTGCCGCTTCCGTCACTGAGAGCAATCCCAGCCCTTCCTGGCCTCCCGCCTACCTGCCCACCAGGGAAAGGGCTTCCCAGCGGGTCGCAGCCCCCCGTGGCCAGTGCAGCTCACAGAACAGTAAGGGTTAACGCCCCAGCGCTGGTTCTGAGCATCAGGGTATAAACCAGTTAACAACAAGATTTCCTCCTCAGAGGCGCCCGCCCGGCCCGTCTGGCGCGGCCCAGGCTACAGGAATCGTTCTAAGGCACGTACAGCTCTGCTTTCTTACACTCCAGATAAATTCCATAAATAAATTCCATAAATATATACATACTCGATGTATTCCCTTTTGTTTTCATTTGTTACCATGATCTCTGACCCATTTGGCTTCAGGTCGACTTGATATGTCTGTATTTTGAGAGAAAAGAAAAGGAAAACAAAACACAACATGACATTACTTCAAGACGCATTTCTCACAAAATCCACTCCCCTTGAGCAACACTGTACAAGTAGTAAAAATACGATGTTATAATAATTGTAATAGCTAATGAGACATCAAAACATTCTACACTAAAAGACGGCATCATTAAAAACCAATTATTATATGATCACTTGTAAGAATGAATTCTTAATTGTCTTCATTAGCAAATGAGCAAACGATTCCAAAGCAAACTTTCAGTTCTGAACAGCAGGTTCATTTGTGTAAACCTGTACTCCATTTTAATAAGGGTAGAAAAATCCCTTCTAATTTTTCAAAATGCATGAAAAAACCCACTTACTTAAAATCCACAGAGAAACTGTTTCACAAAAAGGCCAAAAGAGTAAAGTAGAAAAACAGGTTACAGAAATGCTCAAGCACAAATTTGCTAAGGATGGTGTCGGTGGGGAGTACAAGATGGAAAAAACCAAATTCGTTAGAGTTCACCAGAAGCTACACCAAGTCCCAATAACATATTTATTTCAAACCACGTGACCCATCAGCAGGAATTCACACAGTCGATGTGGGGTGGGGACCCTGGAAGCCAGAAGCTGGCAGCTTTCCGCAGTTAGCGCCCACACGGAATCGCTACGGAACCGCAGGCTGCACAGCTGCATCCACACAGCAGCGCTTCTCTGCGCGCGGCTCCCGCTGTTTGCGTGGAGCAGACCCCGACTGGATTCCGGCTGGGAGCGCTCTCGGTTTGGGGAGGAGAGGGGGGAAGTCAAGAGTTTGCTGCTCGCGAGTCGTCACTGTCCAGGCACCGCGTTCCATCCCTGCGGGAGCAGGGCTCCAGTCTCCGCACCCACCATCAGCCAAGCCTTTTTAAACTAAATTTACTAATCTTTAATGGTGAAATCGGGTGTTGTGGCCGAGTAACAGTCAGGCAGTGACTCCCTCAGCTAATGAACGGGGCTGTCGGAGGAGGCTGGAGAGCTCTTTGCAGGCCTGGGCCCACACCGGACACTTGACAGGGGACGAGCGGTGCCGCAGGTCTCTCTGGGTAACACACCTGCCCCGATGGCGACGCTGTCGGGGGGGCGTCATTAGCAGGGAACCTCGGACACACAAGTTCATTCACTCCATAAAGAGCAGAGCAGACAGAGCAGACTCGTACGGAGACGGCCTGCGGTACGGCACAGCTGAACAGGGTGAGGTTAGGAACGTCACAAGCAAAGGCTCCTGGCTGCTCCATCCTCCCGCCCCGCAGACAAGACGTTGTTTTTAAGAAGTGAGAAATAGTGTTCCACAGCCAGAAAGAACTTAGGAGACATACAGACCTTTTTTTTCCCCTCTGCTTTTTGAAGACAGCTCTCTGTCCTTTACGTGCCGAAAATACCTACTTTGTATTTCTCACTGACTTGTGAGAACTACCAAAACCTTATTTTTGGTTATTACGTAAGGAAGAGTAGTAAGAATATAGAATTTATTAGAGGTTTCTTGTTTTTCTCTAACTCCGGCAAAGGTTTTGGTGACAAATGAAGTGTAAATAAATACAGAACCTTACAGCAATGCAAACACCTCCCTCTCCCATACGCAATGTCCTTGCAGCAGCAGTATTGTCTCCCGCTCAGGTTCCCGAGGGTGTTTTTATAAAGTTTCAGCAGTTTAGCAGTAGATGAGGCCAAACGAAGGCCGAAGTGAGCCAGGGTCCCTTCGCTTCTAGCAGTGCCCCCCGTGCTCTCACAATTGTGTCAACGGAACTTCCCCCAAAACCCCACACTTACTGTAGGAACCCGCTCAAATGTCGTGTTCAAGACAAAATCATAAATGCCATTAATTCCTTTGCATCCATGATACATAGAAAAAACACAGGGAGAGATTTAACAAAAAAGTAAAGAAATGAACCACTGAACCTCCAGCTGCAGCTACTTCTGACACCAGTTTGCAGCTTCCCTGGGAGCACAAACGCTCCCGGACAGCCTGCGACTTCTTTTAATTACGTGTCACGCCTTAGCAGTGATCTGCCTCTCGCCTCCACAGTGCTGACCTGCTGAAGAATGGCGTCTAAAAGATTAATCTCTGCTGGAATCAGATGCATCTATTGTAAACTAAACAAAAATCAATGGTGCTAGCAATGCCAGAATTAGCTATTTGAGGTACTAAAGAGCAGAGCAAGAGAAGAGCAGGAAGTATCTCCAAGTGAGTTGATTTATGCTTTGAGTCAGAGAACAAACTCCTGCCAGCAGAAGTGAAAGCTGGCAGTGAAAGACAATCAATAATTTGAAGCTAAATCGTTCCAGAACAGAAGGTAATGAAAATCACCACAAATAACCTAGTGTATTACCAAAAATTTTCATCCTGTGGCTTTACTGTTATCCCTAATTTTCCAGGTAACTGATATAATTATGTTGCTTCAGGAAAAAAGTAATAAGCACTGAGAAGTGGATCAGAATGTTCTGGACAGTGTATCGTGCACGTGTTTTGAAATATTCATAGTCTGCCTATACTGACCACTCACATTCAACACCCTGATCAAGTTCACAACCACGAGATACCGCTCAGGAGTTATTTACTTTTCGGCAACAACCAGCAATAAGATGGAAGCACAGACTTTTGGGATAACGTTTACATACCTGCCCAAAGTTCTCCTCGTCTATGCAAAACATGAGATCCAGCTCTGTAGGGTCGTTTTCCAGAATCCACTTCAAAGAGTTGTAGTATTCGCTGTCCTACAGGAGATTATAATTAAATTAAGTCTGAAAATGTGAGCATTAAGTGTACAGTTTAAGTTGAACAAATGAAAACATCTAAAACTAGAACTTCAAAGGGACTGGAAAGATGAGAACTCGTTTATTTGCACAGCTACTGCAAAGCAGGGTAAGATGGATAATTTTATTCATATGTAGTTTTCCTAGATGCTATACTTTTAGATTCAGGAAACTTTCCTTAATTGGCTCATAATTGCGTTATTATGCAACACAATAAATTGGCTACATACCTATTTGGTAAATATCTGTATAGTGCTGTGAAATGATTGGTTAGAAAATGTCTTCCTGATAAAACCGGACATTCTTTTCAACACAATTTATATACCACTTCATTACATTGACAATATATTATAAAATAACTGATTGCATTGTTACTATGAAAAGCCTTGAAGTTTACAGAATAAAAGAGCTCTCCTTTCCTAAATGGCTTGTATCATCATCATGCATTACGTTTGTAATTATAGACTGACCCAAGGAAAAAGAAAAAAAAAAGTAGCTAAATAAATATTTAGCCACTAAATATTGTAATATTTATTTTTATATATATTTATAAGCCACTAAATATAATGCCACTAAATACTGTAGTGTAGCTGCTGTATGGTAGTGAAGCTACCACTAAATATTTCTAAACAAGAGAGCCAAAAAAATTACTTTTGAAGTAAAGTTAAAACATTTAGTCCTGTATCCTTCAAGAGAAGGATGACCTGCCAAAATTTGATCAATATGAAATCGTGGAAGTTGGAGGAGAGATTAAGCAGTTGAACCAGCATTTATGTCAGTAACTGAAAGTCTGTAAAACTCTAAAACATCAAAAACCACCACGTTTTCTTCTCCTCCCGAGTACACTTTTCACAAGCCCAAGGACAGCTATTGCAGAGCTCGGGGTAAGTCGTTGTACTACGACCTTGTGTTTTCCACCAGACACGTTTACTGGAATTGTCAGCTCCCGTAAATTTCCCCAGAGGAAAAACCCACTAATGGCTAGCGCTGATACAGCATAAATGTCCTCTCACCACTGACTCCATGTCTTTCAGAGTGATCGGCTTCCCCAGCATCATCTTGTAAAAAGGTCTGATGAAGAACCCTAAAAAAGAGAGGGAAGAGCGTCACCTCCGCTGTTCTGCGTTTTTACCTCACGCGGAGGTAATGACTCCTCAAGGACAACACCCCGGGATATTCTCCTCGTGCCAGCAAGAAAGAAACTCCCAAAAGTAACAGCGCTGGAGCTGCTCGAGTTAACCCAGCAGGCTCGTTTTTTATTCAGGCACAGAAAGCAGACTTTTTCAATCACAAGAGTTACGCCATTAAACACTATAACATTTACGGTAGAGAGACCCAAACGATGGGGAATTGAGCTCAAGGTCCTCTAATCCATGTAAAATTGCCATTCTTCTCTCAAAGGAGATGAGAGAAGAACAGGCTGGAGAGTTTCCTCTTCTAACGTGCTGCGCTACTGCTAAATAAAATAGAGCCAGTTTATAACGTTTGCTTGCTTATTGTGGGATTTCAAAGTTCAGCAGAAATCATTTTTTCTCATTAAATCATTCAGTAATAATTTTACAGATCAAAATATGCTACAATTGACACCCACACAACTGCTTTGGATGCAGGTTTGCATGGAAATGGATGATATAAATTTAGTGATTTTCCTTTAGGGATAGCGATTATTTAGCAATGCTGATTCTGTAGTTTTAACATGAGTGGAGAAAGTAGCAAAACTTTATATGAAATGTATTTGTTGAGCAAGACACTGTAATTTTTGAATCACCATTCACATCAAGAATGCCATTTCCAACAGTTGCAGTTCCATTACTTTTCTCTCACACTTTGTCTCCAGAAATCCTGTGCTCTAAGGCATATGAATTATTGAAGTGATTTAGTTCGTTTAATAAAATCCAGTAACGGTAGCATAGCAATAGAGTGCGGTAACTCACCATCCAATAGCTTCCCATGATACACTGCCAGACCAGCAACCCGACCGATAAACGTGAAATACGACAGATGATCTTCATTACAAAGACCTGAATTAGGATTAATCTGAAGTGTATAGTTGTCCCTTTTTTGGGGAAAGAAAAAAAATTTCTAAATAACCGAGTCTTTAAACAACCAGATATTCAGATATATTAATAAACAACTTGAGCTCAGGGCCATTTCCTGTTCATTTTTGCAAGAGTGTAATAACATAATTTCTCCACGTGTTCCTCAGCAGAAGTATCTGACCGTCCAGGGGTGGGCTGCCCTAAAGAAAACTGTCTTCCTACGACCATAATGATTATTTGACAAAGGCAAATAAAACTGCTGCTTGTGGGGTAAGGGGAGTCCAACGGTGGCAAACTAGGAGAGCTGCGTTAACCTCCCCAAGGGAAAAAAGCCTGGCATCACCGACAACAGGAGAATTTGCCACCAGCTTCAGTGGAATTAGAATTTCAGCCAAGGTATCGCTTCTGCCAGGCTCGGTTAGTCAACTCTTTCCAGCCAAATTTCAGGGCTTAAAATTTTAGGATTCTCTTTTGCAGCAGTTACTTTTATTTTTTGAATTATATGAAGGCACTGAAGAGGAGTTAAGTACAGGCGCGTGGCCGCGCTGCCCCCGGATAAAGAACGTTTTCTCACTATGTCTTAAACTGCGGAGATGTGCAGAGACCATCGCCCAGACACACTTAACCCCCAGGACACGAGGAAAAGCCGCCAAAGGAATAAGATCTTTTAACTGGGTAACAAAGCATGAAGACTCATGTGAAGATGTGTGTCACAATAAGACATTAGTGTAAAAGCAGTATTTTTAATTTGCAGTATATTCTTAATCTGTGGAGAAAGATACGGGGTTTTTAAATAGGGTGGTTTTTTTCTTAGTTCTTATAATAACTAGTTAGATTTCTGAACCTAAAATGAAATAACATTCTATTTAAAGTATCTACAGTGCCCTGTATCCCACAAGTGGAAATATTCCCAAGCAAACGTGTATCCAGTGAACTCTGCTAACAGGCAGGCGTTCTGCGCCAGCCAGTGGTGCTTAAGTCGTGTTTCCCTTCAGCAGCAGAACGGGTCTCTTCTGGGACACAAATGCCAGAAAACTCTCGTCCTGCAGACTTTGTTCATTTACTTTACAATCTATTCAACACTTAATCAGGGAAAGGAATGAGCTTGATATTGACATAAACCCATCAGAACTACTGCCTGCAATTAAGAAATCCCCCCTCGCAGCAGCTAAGTACACAATGTGGAATTACATACAGCTTATTAAAACAAATGTACTTAAGCAAGTGACTTGCTCTCCTCTGCACTAATGGATTGCTCAAAGATCTTAAAATTGGACAAAAGCAAATTTCAACTTATGGAAGGCCACTGCTGCGTAAGTGCTGAAGTGTAAAGGAGAAGCTGTTTCAGGAGCTGATGTACAGGGGCACTACAATTCTGGACAGCAGGTGTTTTACAAAGCAATGGCAGGGCATAAAGTCTTTTGTCTGACCGCGCCTCTCACTGTGACTAGCCTCAAAAACTGCAGCTTTGCCGCAAGCAAGGCCACACTGAATATCGTCGTCTTAATGAAATTTTTAAAATGAGATTTCAAAGCCCATTTGAAAGCTTCTCTGAAAAGCCAGTTGGAAATGGTAGTACAGAACAGAGAGGTCTGGCCCGTGACAGTGCACAGGGACGCACCATGAAGGACGAGCTAACCACTCACTTCCCAGCGTAACCCTGCCTCTTACGCAAAATCTAGTGCACATCCCCGGTGAACGAAAACATTTTAACGGACACTTACGTTGCTGAATACTCAAAGAGACCATAATAAGGGTTAAACATCTCCTTGGACAAGAGAAAAAACCATTCTCTGGCCACACCTCCATAGTCAAGTCCTTTTTCTGACTCAAATTCAATCCAGAGCCTGGCTTTCAGCACATCAGGTCTCTTCACAGACATGATTCTTCTGTAGGACTCCTCAAAAATATTATTTCTGTGTAGCTTCATCTCAAATCTGTTCGGTATATCAGCCTATGTGAAAGGAGATTGTATTGTACTTGTTAGTCTCAATAAATAAGTCTTCAGGCAAATTACTGACCAGTGGTAACAACTAAATGATGGATTAGGCAGCTGACATATAAAGTTTCCCCTTATTTTTATTTTCCAGTGCTCTCTAAGCCTACGCGTTGATGGCATATCGTGAACTAGGTAAGTTCCAGTAGAGCGGTTCAGAGATTTCTATGGTATTTGACAAAACAATTAAAACAACAAGAAAAGTAACAAAGAAAAAGTGAGAAAATGATTGATGCTCTATTTTAAGGGCATTTTAGCTTAAAATGGTAACAAATGCACAAGATGTATGCCACCACTTTACTCCCACATCTGTACAGGCCAGAACAGTTTCAGCACGAGAACCCCTACAGTACCACGCTCCCAACAGAGCCGAATTGCAAAGATGTGCACAGAAGAGGATCGGGCTGCCGAAATGTCAAAGTTCTGTCTGACTAGGAGGGAGCTAACGCCCGTTATGATTTAGCCCAGGGAGCTCAAGGCAGAAAAGACAGAAGAGAAGCGAGTTAAGAATTTGTAGAGAGAGGACCGGCTGAACAGATCAGCATGACTGTACAGACACGTATCACTTTCCTGATAAAACTGACGTGAAACAACTCTTTCGGGAGGTTTGCTTTGTCCTGGCAACTGAAGTGCTTATTGCTGTGACCTGCCAGCTTGTTCCCGGTCTGCCCTTCGAAGGCCACGGTGAAGATGAAGGAGAAATACCAACCCTCAAGCCTATTTCCAGCCTAAAGGCTTGTAAACTAACATACTGTTTAGTCTCACTTGCAGTGGGAAGCAGCGAATCATCGTGACTTCTTTGCCGCCTTATCACTCTCATTTTGCATTCACATAGACAAATGTGAGTCTTAAAGATCTGTAAATGTTTTTGTTGAGAAATCAATCAAATTCAAAATTTTCTTCATTTTTTTGGTTCCTACTTAACCCCTGTAGGAGTAGCACAATCACGAAAAACTGGCACGTGTGTTACAGCAGGACAGACCAGGCTCGAGCAGTCGGGTGCTTCCCCAGCCATAGCGCGACCGACGCCAACGCCGCGCAGCGTGTTTCTACTCACTGGTTTCTTTAGCTTCTTCCGGAAATAGTCGTACTTCTGTTTGAACTCCCTGGAATACGGAACTGCCTATCAGAGAGAGAATCACAAATACAGGTTATTCCCGCTCTTTGGCAGTTTGATATTCCAACACTATTTAAACAAAAAAGAAATTTAAAGGCATGCTGTCTACGTACGTGTGCCATAGGTCATCTAAAAAACCCACCACGCACAAAGTACAGCAGCCAAAATTTTCCCATTTCTCAGGGTGTGATTTGAGTTAAAAGGTATGAAAACTTTCAACCCAGTTCTCCTGTTTATCAACTACTTATACCCATTTTTTTTTTCTTCTTTTAGGAACAGGAAAGAATTTTTAAACACGGACAAACAATTCATCATCATCACTTAGTGCAGAAAGCTTTGGGTTGCAGGAGGAGGAGAATGAACAAATGAGAAATGATGGGTTTCTGTGTGTTTCAGTGCTGAAACACCATTCAGACTACTTAGCTACGGAGCTTCCAAATGGAGGGAGCTTCACTCAGAAATAACACAACAATATCAAAAATTAAAACCAGCCAAACAAAACCACCTCTCTCCTTCTGAAGAGCCTTCTCTTCCTCCCTGCTGAAACAGAGGCATTCCGTGATTTACTGTCCTGTCTACTGACCAACAACGTTTCCTGCACACTCCAAGGCAGAAGCCAACTCCTCATGCTAATGAGACAGGAATCGTACCACGCCACTGGAAAAATTCCCTAACTCGGTAGCCACTGCTAGGAAAGCTTCCAAACCCACCCAGTTCAAACCTGTTATCTGACCTGGGAACAGTGCACAGCACTCCAGATGTAGTTCCAAATGTTCCAGTGGTTCCTAATTAGCCCGCGACCGCGTTGGACCACTGGCGGCAGGCCGGAAGAGGCCCCCGTGCGCTCCAGCCTGTGCGCAACAGAATAGGGTGCACGGAGCGGTACAAGCATTTAATGCGGGGTACAAGGCGTCGGATTTGGGGCACCTTGGCGGGCTGTCACACGACGACAGCTCCCCTGGCCCTTGCGGACTCACAACGGCTGGCACTGAGCCTCCCGTGCCCACCAGGAAACGGCAACCCACGGCACAGCCCTGCTTCCCAGCCTGCTGCTCGGGCAGAGTCCGACCCGATCCGCGGAAGAGGCTGAGCTGCCGCTCGACAGTGCCTCTGGCTGTACCAAACGCACGAGTCGCAGCATTTCACGGACAAAACCATAGTGGTACTTACTGGACCGGTAATTGCTGGGTTCTGCAGCCTGGGGTCTTCCCACTGGGTAATTTTATTATCTGTAAATAACAAGAGAAATGGTATCATTACTCCTCTGTTACCACACGGTGAATTTATCTTGCCTCTTTTCTCCCTACAACTGTTTTCCCTACTGTTCCCACAACTTAGTATTTCAGGGTTAGAAAATGCTGCATTCACCTGTCTGTATAAAACCCCATCACACTGTTTAGTGGAAAACACTCATTCAAAAATGCAAAACTACAACAGAACGCAGTATATTTACACTGCTTTTATTTCAACGTCTGTAGTAGTAAACATGTTCTATTTGAACATGATCTTGGATTCAACTCATATTAGAAATACACAGACTTCATGCCCGAAAGGTAAAGGAACCCAAAAACTTTGTCAAATGACAGACTAAGTTTACTTTTTTGGAATTTTGCACAAAGATAGCCAAAATGTAATACTTATAAAAGACAGTCTGTATTTAAATTTGGAGGGAATAAATAACATCTCTTTTTTAAAAACTGTGCTAGACACTGATCTAATGAAAAGCTTACAGGACCACTAAGGGAGCCAAAATCACACAGTAATGGAGGAAGAGATCATTCAGTTTTGCCCAAAGGAGATTTTGGCAGTAGCACGAGAGAATCCAGTTCTTTTCGCCTACGGCTTTTAAGAGCACCGGGAGGGTGACACGGTAAGGTTACAGAGGACCACGGTGACACTCTCCCTGCCTCCAGACAACCGCTCCTCACAAGATTCTGAACACAACAGAATCACAACAAAATGATGATGTTGCAACAATAAGACAATGCTCCAAAAACCAAACTAGATGCCACCTGCAATGGCAAGGTTTAAGTTACCCATTTCCTGCACTGAAAGGGTAATAATAATAATACGTCTGTTTGTTACATGCACTGCTTTGATTTATGAACTGTGTATTAAGACAGTAGTCCAGATTTTAAGTTTTGTAATTGCTAAGTTGGGAAACAAACACACTAAGTTTCAAGAAAATTATTTTATGGCTACTATAGGTAAAAGCAACGAATCAAATCCACTGACACTAAAACACAGTATTTTCCACGTTTCTACAGTTGGAAAAACCTGTAAGTTTGAGCATCCCAAGCTAGTTTTAAAACGGACTGGGATTTGAAAGGTGACCTGCATTAAATGTTAACTGAGGAAAATTTAAAAAGATCACAAGCACATTTCAAGAAAGTTGATCTATCAGTTAATTTAATATTGAAATACAGTTTTATTTCCCTTGACACATTAAGTCTATTTAGTGCTTCTCAAAATTATGGAGGAAGGCTGTTAGACCGACAGCTCCGGAAACCACATGGGATCCACAGACCAGAGCCAGCCATAAAGGCACGATGCCTAATCTGGCCCCTTCCATCTTGCTTCAAACTGTTCAGTCAAATTTCCTTCTACAGAGTTTACTGATTTTATACCAATTCATTTCTTACACCCACTTGAAACTGACAGCCACAAATCACGGTGGTCACTTTCTATGAAATCAAAGATGGAACTGGAAACAACTGCATGTTTGTCAGTTCTTTCTTGTAGCCCCACGTACTTCAGAGTGTGTGACGTTACTGACAAATCTTCATCTACATTTGTTTCAGAGCATTACACTGACAGGGACTTTGTATCAGAAATGCTATTCCAGGGCTTAAATGACCCAAACATTGGAAGGGTCTAACCTGAAGCACTCCACCGGGAACCATAGCTCAAGATTATCTGTCCTACCCAAAGCAGATGCAGAGAACAAATTCATTCCTTTTGCAGGACATTTTCAAAAACCTACCATCTCTCTGGAGTCTTCACACAAGTACAATACTCTGTCTCTCCTTGTAAATCAGGCTCTAGAGCCCTTGAGGATTCCCTCTTTTCCTCTGGTCCCTTTCCAAGCCATCCACTATTTTCCTGCCACTTGGGACCCAACGCTAGATACAGCATTATCACAGCCAGGACTTCACTCTGGGATTAGGAGGATTACTTCGCGTCTTATTTAAGACACTCCTGTTGATACATCACAGGATGTGTTAACTCACGTTCAGTTGATGATATATTTTTCGTTTCCTTTTCAACCAAAATTCTCTTGATTATTCCCATTCTGAGTAATACTTTGCAATTCTTATTAAACAGCATCTTACTTCACACTACAGTGGCAATTTGCCAGACTCATCCTGACTTCTCATCCAGCTCCAGGGAGCACCTCTCACCACCCCTACACTGTTGTGTTCTGCTGAACTAATGAGTACATTCCTCCCAATTCGTTGTTCAAATCACTAATGAATATATTGAAAAATGGTGGATTCAAGACAGACTTTGAGGGGAACCCATTTGATAAACTCATCCCTCTGTCAGCGAACCGCTGATAACTGTTCTGCATATGTCTGGAAAACCTTTGTCTCTTCCTTCCTGCCACCTCCCAACAGACAGATCATCTTCTCCCGTAAGGCTTCTTGGAAATGCAGAAGTATACGCAGGCTACAATCAATAGAAAATACTATTTTTATTCGTGGATGGTAAGTAACGTTGACTTGGCTAGCTGAGGACCAATCACGGAGAACTAGAGACTGTATTTTTTGTTAAGATTGACCACTGCAGAAATTAGAACTGCTTACAATTAAAATCTAAAAATATTATATTTTCAGGCTACTATGTTACAAGTAGTAACATAGGATTGGATTATTTTAACGGTACTTTGCTTTATTAGTTCTATGGCATGCTTAATAGCAGTTTGTATCGCTTCACAAGAAGAGGTTTCTGTGCTGCTTGCACGGCTTTTTTACGGTTTCTCTCAGGGATGAGAAAAACATTTCAAAAATAGGACAATACTGGATAATTATGCAGAAGAATTACAAATACATGTGGGGAACCAGGACATTAATAGCAGCTGAATCTGTTCATATTTTCACCATTTACATTGTGGTCTAATAATGGAATTGGCTGTATTTGTTGCGCCTGAAGCAATCACTTCAGCGGCGGGGAGTGAAGCGATGGCTAGTTTCTCGGGGTGATGGGCACTGAGACTTGCCCTTTAGGTGAGCACAGCTGATGGCACCCATGACTGATTTCAGGACATGTCTCAAGCCAGCCATGAAACAAGAGAGGGTCAGCAGGCTCTGTCACAACCCATCATTACGACCAAACGTCATCGCATGTCCGTATCGATACTTTAAACGCTGCTGCTGAGGTTGCTCAAGCCCCATCAGTCTCCGGTCACTGACTGCTGTCACTCCCGAAACACCGGGCACAACGTCATCGCCAGGGAGCTGCAGCGTGTCCGCTCTCACGCCACTGGCACCACCTCTGCGCCTGGAGTCCGCTCCTAACTGCAATGCTGCGGCACCAGGCTGGCACCAGAAGGATAGTTGCCGGAAACAAGCAGCATTATAAAGAAAACCTCTAAACTTTTGTAGAAACTGCTATATAAAAAGCTAAGAAAACTCAGATCTAGAGAGAGATTTCAGATGCCAATAACTTTAGTTTTTATAACAGTTAAAAACTCTTCGGGGAATTCTAATTAATGCACAACTTTAACACTCCATTTGCTTTTAGAGACTAACACGTGCTTAAAGAGATTTAGGAGACTGAAAAAATGAAACTTTTTAAAGGAGGTTGGGAGGCTCAACAATTATACAGATATTTAAATATGACAGTTTTATTCTGTGACTCTTCAGTGGCAGTAGTTTGCAATAATTTGCCATATTTAAGTTTCCAGATATCTGTTGGGAAAAACAATTACAGAATGTATAAAAGAGTAATAATTCTGTACTGATGTTTGAAAGAGGTTAATCTTGTGCTTGCTGAGTGTATTAGTTCTATTTTTTTATTTAAAACTTTACAATTTCAAAAATCTTTTGATTCTGATTTAATAATGTCATATATACAACTACAGATAAGCATTGGAGTCAACGTTACTGATACTGAAGGAAAAATGTAACACTGTCAAATATGTCTAATAGCTTACGATTTTAATTCTTTGAGTTTTGCGTAGGATATGTACCCTTTTCTAATGGTTTTGAGAGTTATCTGTTTCTGTGAAGATTATGCCATCTGTAGATTAGTCTCATTAGGACTCATTAAAAAGTCCAGCTGAAGTCTTGAGAAAAAAAAAAAAGAGGAGGAGAAAACAACCCAATCTTTCTGGGCTGCTTTATTTTCAAACAACAACAAAAACTCACACGGTAGTTCGGAGATGCTGTAGTAAGACAAGTCTACAATGAGACATCACTTACACTAGAACTTCACTAACAGAACTGAATAATATTAATGGGCTGGGTGCAGTTTAACATGCTATAAATAGGAAATAAGATCAGAATCCGCACTGCCACAAGACCTTCTTAAAGTAGAGGAAGGAGCACTTATCACGCTAGTTTCTCCACTGCCTATACGTGGAGTTGTGGCTATATGATCTTTTCTCATCTTATTTTCTATTCCTAGTGTATATTTTAATTTATTAAGTGCAAATAAGCCATGGGATCATCAACAACAACAACGACGAATCCAAAATATCAACAAGAACAAAAGAAACCACAAAGAAGAAATGTTAATGCTTCACAAGTCAGAGAGGGACAAAGCTTGATGAGCCAATTAAAAGCAAGCTTTCAGTGAATATACAGTACCGTATGAGGGCACTAAGTCTCTGGTATCAATGTCTCCACATATCAACACCTGGCTTCCTAAATGAAGAGTAAAATTATAAAGCTTTCACTTCAATATTTATTACCTCCCTTTGTCTATTTGCTGTAGTACCTGAGTGCTTACTTACTATGGTCTATATAAAACGTTCTTCCGTCCAAGTGTATTCTTTCCTCCCAACCAGGCTGGAATTGGGAAATAAAAAAAAGAGAGAAAGCAAGTGAAATACTACCACTCTCACACAGCGTCAAGCAATACATTATCCACGCCTACTTCAACTTTCTGATAGACGCTTCTAAGTTAGAAAACACAAAACGATCACAGATGCATTATGTCAAGGCCAAACATCTAGGAAAATTCAAAGAAGTGCCTATTTGTACAGGTAACTGTATCCAATACAGTAAATATTATTTTAAAGCTTGGAAGTGGAAACTTCTTGCGTCAGGGTTTATACCCATTTCCTACTATGAGGACATGATCACGAAGAATATACTGTCCCTAACTGGTTACATTTGAGAGTTTCTGCTTCTACTTCTGAAACACATGTGGGTGATTTACTGTACATATGTAAGCCAGGATCCCATTACAGTGGGACAAGAATGTCTAATTCCTCCCTTTTTATCCATTCCCTTTTCTCATCTTCCAAAGCTTTACAGTACAGAAAGGACAACATAAACAGCACGCTGTTGGTATAGGCAATGCTGTCCAGTCTAGCACTCATTCCACCTCTCTGCTCTACGAGAGCTTCAGACTTCCATCAAATATAGATGAGAAATGATTTCATTTCCAGCTTTTTTGAGAAACTCTTGTTAAATTCTGAAGTCATTCTCACCTCACTCAAAAATGGATTGTTTAACTGAGCTCAAATCTGTTACTAATCATGTATTTCCGGTGATATGTCAGGCTATCCTGATTTCAATGCATGTTTTACCTCTTGCAATTAACAGAATAAACTGCCAATCAATCCCTCAGTTACTCCCGTGCAGTGCCTCCTATCTAAGCAATGTGCCTTCAAAGATTAATGTTTGCTCAATGTCTGTGAAGAGCTGCAAAAGAACAGCTACTTCCACGGCTGTTTTCTTAAAGACAAATGGCATCACTGCTGTGCTGTAAGCAGGAAATGCATCACAAGAAGTATTTGGATCTAATCACTGGGCCTGACAAGTGGCCCACCTTGATTTAAATACAAGGCAAACCTTTTTGCTACTCAAGACAAGAGCAGTGAGATTTTAGGGAGTTTTAGAGGAGGATGTCTGACCACAGCTGGTAACAGGTAATGCATTTGTCACCACTCTTGCCCAAAAGCAGCACTCGTTTTGGTGTGCTGGCAGAGTCGTTCATCTAAATAAATTGTAACCCAGCGCAATGAAAATGAGTAGGATTAAAGACTTGCTATTCAAACTGTTTCAACTCCTTTAACCTGCCACATTCTGCAGGGCGGGCCAGCAGCCTCTCCTGCTGGCACAGCTGTTTGCAGACAGCTTGTCCACAACACACGCTGGAGCGCGGAGGCTGCTGGTGACAATCAGTGGCTTTTTTCACTACGGTTTCCAGTGTTGCAAGTACAATTTCAATGGCAATTTCTCAAAAGTGCGCTTAGTATATATGAAGCAATGAGCTCAATCAACACTACACTGTAAAAATCAGCACCTTAGAAAAACTGTTAGTTTTCAGACCAGTCTCTCCCATTAAGGATGCATTTTTTTAAAAACAAAGCAAAGCTCTGTATTTTGACATGACTGTAAATCTATATTATACTTTGGTTGCAAGTGTGACAAAACTTGATGTCCAAATGGTAATATTCTCTGCAGAATATGGAAGTTTCATTGAAAAATCACTCATTTAGATTTCTGAATGGCAATAAATGCTGGTACAGTAATAGAGCTCACTTTGCACAATCTGCTCCAGCAACAGGTAATTGTCTAAAAGCACGGAGTCAGAGGTGAAATGAAGGCAAGCTTCCTCAAAGCTTCAGGAAAGCAAAGAAACACGTAATCTTTTCGGAAATACTAGAGGCTGGCTTCAAAGAGCCTGACTCACTGACAGATCACAATAAAGCTTTTTGGTGCTATATATACACAGCTTTTATATCTTCAGAAAAGCAATGGCAGCAACGTATGTGTCCACATACAACATATAACAACATATAATAATAGATCAGATGGCATAAGATAGCAGGTATGTATTAAAATACATACACATTATCACTTACAGGAAGAGGACCCAAATCATTAGGGTTCAAAGACGCTTTTGATCTCAAATGCACTGGAAATTTCAGTCGTGGATCCTCCTGTAGCAGAAATACAAAAATATAACATGCTATATTAATAAAAAAGCAGTGCTAGTCACAGCTAAATACTATGCAATTATGGGCAGTCTCAAACTAAGCAATCCAAATCTCCATTGCACCGTGTGCCTCTAAAATCCAAATTTGGGGAATTTAAAGAACAGCACTTGTATGCAACGATTTGTCAAAAGGTCAAATACAGAATGCAAAGCACAATTACATGGCGTATGATGTATAAATGCAGGAAAATCTAAGAGGATCTGAACAAGTAAGTTTCCTTTCTGGGAGCGCAGCAATCCAGCACTACAGCCATTTCACAGAATTAGCCACCCAGGTCTATCGCTACTGTACGGGACTGGAGGCACGGAGGGGTCGGGGGATTCCTACGTGGGTTTCAGGAAAAGTGAGGCTGACAAATTCCCTCTTAAAGACAAGCTAAATGTCACAATACAACGGAGGTATATAGGCAGGAAAACAGAGACATAAACATTTAACAGATGGCAACTGATTTAAAGTTCATTATGTGGACCCTCTTACCCAGGTAGTTGTTTTAGTGTTATGATCGATGAAGAAGGGCCTGCCGTTGGGGGCTATTCGCATCTCCCAGCCAGGAGGGAGGAAGCTTTGTGCAACTTTGTGCTGTGGTTTGGGAGAGTTGTACGGGGAGGGCTGGGGAGACTGGGGATTGGAAAGGGTGTCCTTCACCGCTCTGCGCACCGGGGAGTCCTTCATACCCTGAGGAAAAGGAAAGATACTTGGATTTGTCAAGTATCACTCAGTAACGTAAAATGAGTAAAACTTGGTATCACAGCAGACAGCTTCTAATCCCAGATGTAATTCGTACTAGAATTAAGTGCGGGGACTGATTTCCTAGAACGTACTCAGCTAAAGTCTACTCCTTATACCGAGCCTTTCGCTATGAGGGCCCAGTGTTGTACCTCTTCCCTCTGCAATGCCCACAGTATTGACATTTGATTAGATATTTTACTGCAGCTGCCTTGTACATGTCAATATTTCATTTTACAAAGGACAAAATAAAAGCATTGCTTAGTGTTCGTGGTACAATGTATCTCACTTTACAACAACAGAGTATCCTAAACATGACGCAAAGTTCTCCACTTTTTAATGCATTTCTCAACTATAACTTCAGATTATAGGTAAATATGAACTTAGAACAAGTTCCTAAAATAAACAGAGATTTGCAATTATAGATTTTGGACAATTTTATTTTTTACTAAATGATCACAGCTGCAAAATCATTTCACTGATGAACGTCTATTGGTTAAAAACAGAAGTTACATAATCTCGTGTTTTGGGCTTTTTAAATTTTTTAATTTCACTGGGAAACTACACATTTATATGCCTAAACAGCTTTAAAAATTTGATTGCATGTATTATTTTCAAAGTTATCAGCATCAAAGTAAGTGTTTCAACTTAAAATATTTCTGCACACTCATAGCACTTGAAGGGAGACCCAACAACGTATGTTTTAGACACGCACAGATTATGTTTTAGCTAACCAAATCAAATAATCATATATAAAATACATGACTCAATGACCATGAAACTTCATTCATACTATCGTAAATTACATAGATTCAGACGGAAAACAGCTAAAGAAAACAGCAACATATTAGGGCAAAATCAATAATAGGAAAAATGGCTGTGTTGCATAACTAAAAAGGAAAGGAAAAGTTCTAAGACACCAAAGAATGTGAAGTCAGACACGCGACCTGTCTCATTAACAGTGTTTCTCACCTCTAGTGGAGCAGACAAAGTTACTGTGGGTGAACTCAGGCTACGAGGCCGTCTTATCTGGGGTTCACTTAAGTGGTTGCTGCTGTTTGCTGTCGACCCGACCATGCCATCTTCTGCAAGCTGTCTCAGAAGCAAAACCAAGTTGGCACTTGTCAGAAACACAGCTCATCCAGAGTTAGGACACATAAAAAAACATGTAATTAATTATTATTGTCAGAAAATACCCAATATACGTTCTTAAAGATCAAATACTTAATTTAATTCCATTGGAAGGGCAAATAATGTATGGTACTATTAAAAGAGCAAAAGAACTTTCAAATTCAATCCTATGAATGCATTTGCCTCCTTTTTACTCGTTCAAATGTACCTTGCTGTGAATTTCTTTCACTCTAGCAATCAACTTAATCTGTACCTTAATACAGGTAAAACTAGTAACAAAAAAATCCCAGTCACTGAAATTTTTTTATGATTATCCTGAGTTGTCATGACAATGCTTAGGATTTTTTTTTTAAATTTCAGAGTTCTGAAGAACTGCTTCAATGCAAATTATAGCCAACACATGCTAAGGGTTTGCTACCTAAATGAAGCATTGTAACAGATCTTCCTACCTGCATAATGGGCCGTGTCCACGTTGTGGTTCGATTGTTATGGTTGACGTAGTAAGTACGACCCTTGGCATCCTTCCGTTCTTCCCAGCCTGATGGCAAGCCTGGTGTCGTATGTACATAGGCCACTGAAGGCTGTGCAAGCAAGAAATTACTGTACTGTTATAATTGCTAAAAATAAAATATTTCATAAGCCTATTGTTTAAAAAACCCCCACTTGTTAACTTACAACATTCTTAAAAAACATTCCGAAAAAGATGGTCTCCGATTTCACTTAATATAAGCTATTCCTCATTTGACCTTTGAGTCAATTTTGTTATCACCAATAACATTAATTCCTTTAGAAAGAGGCAGGCTGCTTTTATCACGGCTTCCCCCGAACAGGCCATAGCAACGTATATGGCATCTTTCTCATGGACCTAAAACATGACCTTACCGGTCCTTAAAGAACTTCAGGTTTGAATGCTGACAGGTAGAACTGCAAGGCAGCACAGCAGACAGGAAGGCAAAGCTTGTACTTGAACCGCTGGACTTGCTGTGCCTGTTGCACCTTAACATCACATCCTCTGCAACGGTGCGAATCCTTTAGCTGAGGTAATAGTTAACGCCAGAGCTCAGACTGGCAAGAAATGGTTCTGACATCTGAGCTAGGGAAAGGACCTGTATCAACGTCCAGGCTGCAGAAAGCAGCTCTGCTCGCTCCCCTTCCACCCCAGCAATCTGCTGCTCACGAGGAGATGATTTCTGAACTCTTTAGACCGCTTGCAAAAGAAGAGACATTTTTTACAAGACCTTTCCTGAAAGAAGTAGGATGCTGCCTTGAAAAACAAGGTTTGAAGAAAGACTGACTGTAAAACCAGACGCCTGACAACAGTTCCTTACTGGACGTAACAGGGGAAGAAGGCTGGGAAACACATGCCCACTGTGAATTGTCCTTTGCTCTGAAGGTCAAATCACTCCAATGCTCATTAATCCAATTCGCCTTGCAAAGCTCTACCTATTTAAGGCAACTGCCTACTGCAGAAGTCAAAGGCATGTCTTTATTTCAGACAAAACATACTTTATGTTAAAAAACCCCAACCCCAACGTCAAAACCCTTTTTTAGGTGGTAAACCCCAAATGGAAAGAATCCTGATTTACAGGCATGCCTTCCTTCCGTTGTTTCACAGAAAACACGTTCTCATGTATCAAACACGAGGGTTTATCATTTTTATTTTTGCTATTTCAGGGCATCTCGTGGAGAAGGTGTGCTGCTGTGCTAGACAAAGGAGAAACAGTGCTTACAGACTGGAGTTTGGCGTAGAACAATACATCTTTCGTTCTCACTTCATGTGTGGTCTTTGCTCCTTTTGTTAATAATAGCAGTCATTATAACTGCTGAGAGACAACTTCAAATCTGGAATTCAGTGCAAATTCAGCATTACAGTATGATTTTAGCACCAATCCCAGTATTTTTATTAAAGGTGAAAATAATCGCTGGGAAGAGCCGCTCTTCAATCTCCTTTCTGTAGGTTAGACACCCGTGTAAAAGATCTTCTACCACACAGAGCAGAAACTTGGGAGATTTATCAAGAGCCTTCTGCCCAAAAACTGAATACTTTTTAACAACTGTCTTCAGTAAATCGTGGAGGGGGGGGGAAAATATTATGGTTAAGGACAAAATGTCATGAGAATGGAGACGCTGGGACACATGATGCATTAAGTTTTGTTTTGCTCAGACTAGGTTTACAATGCAGCCTTCGCAGAGGAACGCTAAAGGCCCTTGGGGACTAAAAATTCCTGAAAAGCAAAGTGCTTAATAATCACACGTGTATTCACTCAAACACGCGTCATCGACACCTACTTCATTACACACACTCAAGTATCAAATTTACTCATCTTCTTGCACTGCCAATATAAAGCCAGCCACGCCATATCCAAGGCAGACGTGCATCCATTTCTTACGAGCTACCTCACAGCTCCCACTCGGAGCCACAGGGGGTAAAACCCCCAGGTAACGTTTTTTGGTATGAATGCGCCCCTTCAATAGCCTCCTCAGGCCCCAAAGGCGGCCAAGATAAACCACAGAGCAACACAGACTGTTCCCTGCGTCAGTCACGCTCGGCAACAGACAGGGTGGGTCCCCGGCAGTAATACCAACTCTCAGTGTCATCAAGACAAGAGGCTCTGCCAGCAAAACACCTTCTTTACACTGCAGTTCAACACAGCACACCTGTTAACTAGTAATTAACAAGTCAAGCAGCTTTTGGAAGGACACAAAAAATCTGCTGTTTGCAGGAACAAAACAGGAGTTTGCTCCTCTGATTCTAAAATTCAAACCACAGTAAATACAGACAGTACTACAGAATGATACATCAACACCCAAATTAAGATCCGACACTACCGCAATACAAATAGGAAACAGCCCAAGTTTAAACTGTATTTCTTCCCATGGAACAAAGTATCTAGGAGCACGTACCACAGAATCATGGAATGGTTTAGGCTGGAAGGGACCTTGGAAATCAGCCGGTCCCACCCCCTGCCCTGGGCAGGGACACCTCCAATAGACCAGTTGACCCCAGCCCCGTCCAACCTGGCCTTGAACCTCCAGGGATGGGGCAGCCACAGCTGCTCTGGGCAACCCCAGCCAGGGGCTCCCCACCCGCACAGGAGAGAGTTTCATAAAAAATACTCATAAAAGCTATTTATGATAGTTACTGTAAAATTATTTCCATGAAATAACTTGCTTCAGACTGACATTTAGGGAGGTTAAAAAAGAATAGGATGTTTTTGGCAAAGCGCAATATAAATTAGAACCACTTTCCCCATATTACGCTTTCAGAAAAGCACTTCCAGAATTTTATTGGATGATCAAAGTCAAAATTCAGCCTTGGGCTGCTGAAGAACAACTGGAAAATGAAAACTGGCATTAAATGAGACCATTAAGAGCTACATGATATATCACTGTACCTCCGCTGTTCTCAAATTAAGATCAACTTAAAGAATTAAAATGAATTAGTCTAATGAAGAGTAAGGGAAGACAGATGCAAGCCAAGAACACAGCTACACGTATACTAATTTGATATTTCTAATCCCCGATTCTTTCAATATCAGTTTTTAAAGAATTAGGTACTGCATCTTTCGTTTTGCAGAAGGCTATGGTATTTCCTTAGTGCTTAGCTTTGTTAAAGCTCAGCGGCATTTTCACATCATTAAAACACGCTAGTATTTGAGTGAAACTGCAATGTTTTGAGAAATTTTAAGAAAATTTTAAACAATAACAAAAGAATATAACCACTCTGTGGCTGTTCAACACACTGCTGCTTTGTGAAAAAAAGTTCCTTACTGTACAAGACCTAAATCTACCCATATTTTATTTAGAGATAGTGCTTGATAAAGAGTATTATTACCGTTGGTTCCTCACCACCTGTGACAGTTGAAGAACGAGCTCTCCTAGACGGACCACTCTGCTGTTAAATGATAATTAATGTTACAGGTAAGCATATTTAGTGATGAAGGGCACAGTTACTGTCACATCTTTAGGAGTAAGGAATCACAGACACATTTATTAAAGGAGAGCAATTAGATGGAAATAATGTTTAAGATAATAGCAAAAAAATTGAGTCATCAATCACTGATAACCAAGTCAGAATCTCATACAAAACCCACCACGGGAACTAATTGCAGAAGTTTCTGTATCCAATTCTGTAAGTTCAGAACTGCTATTGATGACAAGAACCTGTATTCTAAGTGTAACACAATCTCCCCCTGCCCCCCCCCACCAAATTTTGCACATTCTGTCCATAAACGCGGTATTTGAAAACAGGATGGATACATTCTGGTCATCAATGAGTGCACAGAAGAAGTCAGATGAAAAAGACGGAACTGAATTTTCAGTAAGGATTAATACAGTCAAGAGCAGCACTGTATTTAGAAAGAAAGTATGGGTTTAGCTTCTAGAAGACAAATTATCATTAGCTCAGTAAGGGTTAAACCTGGTTAAGATCAGGTAACATCCTTGTTTTAGAGCAATGCTTTTAATTCTGCCGTTTTAAACATCCGCAAATGAAGTGAGCATCCCACAACAATAAAGTGAAAGCCCTGTCACCAGTCCCAATCTGACTACAGCCTCTGAAGAAACCCAGACTCCCTAAAGTGGTATTAAATAAAGAAGCAGAACACCTCCGGAACAGACTGCATTAGGAATCACTTTGTGTAGTAGAGAGAGAAGCCAGTTAAGGTGGAATTGCACTGGAAACCACACCTCTGATTACCCAGAAGAGAAAGTGAAGAGACAGCAGTTCTTAAAGAGCAGCTGTTACATGCATCTGTAAACGGCAAATGTAGATACACGTAACAACTTCTAAACATGTGAAAAATAAAGAGAAAAACACCACAGTTATTGTAAATGTCTGCCCAACAGCAACAGAAAGAACAAAGGAGAGACATCATCTTTAATAACAAACTTACTGATATACTCTGTTTACTCAATATTTCCATAAAAAAGATACACAAATTTGCTATCTGTAGATTCATATGTAACATCTTTCTAAATTAAAAAGCTGGGGGAAACAAATCCTGGAAGTAGAACTTTTAAAAATATTAAATTATTTTGAAAATCTGAACAGTTTTATTCAAAAGCGTATTTTGCACAATCCTATTTTAAGTGGTCTCTCTGCACCCGACCACCTTTGCAATCTTCATACTTGGGTTGTAGGACAAAATATGTAGAAATTCCTATCAATTAGATCAAAGATGCGCACGCTTATGGTGTAAAAGACAGTATTTTTTTAAAAACATCTGTATATAGTTTCCTGTTTGAAAAATCTACCTAAATAAAATTGCAGAAGCTTACCTGAAGTACTCAGATTACAGAACTACAACAGATGCAATTCTGTTCAGTTCTATCGTACAAGGACTATCACAAAAAGGCTCCTTTTAACTACATCAAGGTAAAAGAGCAATCCTTTTCAATGTTATACAGATTTACAGATTCCAAGTCAAGTCAATTTACAGGACACAAAAATATACCTGAGAGAAGAGTCCTGGGGCTGCTACAGTTCCAAGTACAGATGGTGCTACTGCCCTATCCTACCCCAGCTGAGGAAAAAACAAGATTTGTCTCTCTCCACCGACTACGCGTCGAGTTTAGCACACTCCATTCCTATGTTAGATAACTACACTTAGCGTGGCTATGGTCTCAGTCTCCAAAGTTTTTTCTCTCTCACAAATGTCCTCATTTTAGTTGCTGACCACGATACTAATTTGGTATCCTCATATGCCCGTACTGGTTACTGATCTATATCCGACTGAAACTGACCTCCGAAAACACACTATTCAGAATCAGAGAATGATCAAACAAAAAGAAACAGAAATTAGCTTTGGTTTACCAAGGATAATTGAGACTGTTCAGCAACTGTGTCTGTTACACTGCAAGATCTTAATCTTGAAGAAGGGTCTCTTTGCTGGAAAAAAAAGAAAAAGAAAAAGATGTCTTTAAGTTAAGGTGTCTTAAAACCTGGGGGTTTATTCAGTAATTTTACTTTTCTACCATTTAGTCCAAACCCCTAAAAATAATATTGATGTTGCAGTGTTGTTAGTTTTAATATTTCCACAGAAACGTGGCAAGCAATGAAAACCAAAATTCTCAGCATTCCATCCCAGACTGTTTCAGATTAGCAGAGAAAAGGAAAGTACTTGGATACACATCTTGCCCTCATCTTTAGCACTGGGGGTGCAATCTTTTATTGACTGCAATAAAAGAGGAGGACAGGCCATCCCGTCTGGGAAAACAAGCAGGAAAATTAACAGTTGGGGAATCGGTAGTAAAGGGGAAGGTCGACTTAAGATATAATGGGACATGAAAATGCCACGGAACTTTTGAAAAGACTGTTTTCAAGTATCTTTGGAAGACATTTTAGAGAACGTGGAAGGAGCATAAGCAGTATAAAGAAAATGCAAAACTGCTGGCTGAATCCTGCCCCTGTGGTCCTTGGAGTTACCCAGTCTCTGCGCGGAGCCTACCGCTCCAGGTAACCCCTGCAGCCACGGCTGGCGCAGGGGCTCGACGCGCTGCCAGTCCTGCGCCGGGGCCGATAGCGGCTCCCGCACCTACCACATCCCCAGCCCGGGGCTGGGAAAGCAGCAAGTCCTGCCCAGCTTTCACCGGGCTGACAGCCACAGCCGGAGCCTTGCTGAGACCAGCTGCCGGCATATTACGGAATGTCCAGATTTGCATCCTAGTACATGGCGCTCAGCTTACTCTTCAATAACAGCGTTAAGAACAGCTTTAAAGTTGATGTTTAACAAATGGCTCAGAAGTTTGCTGGCTCGAGTTCATCCAGAAATTTCATACGAAACCAAACTAACTCTCCTAGACAGAACTCTGTATTGTAATGATCGTTAGGGCACCTATAAATATAATAAAAATAATACCAAAAAAAGGACATTAGAATATACAAAATTACTAGACAGATTACTTATGTTTTGCAGTATCTCCTGTAAAACAACTAGTATTTATTCTATTTACTAGGTAGTGGTATATACAGTATCTCTTTTGACAATGACCCCTCGTGTATATTATTTCAAAAAGGGCTCATTCATTTTTCTAAAGGAGAAATGTCAATGCGAACATATTCTGATATAGAAGAGATGTGATTTCTTTTTTTTTTCCCCTACTATTATAAAACCAGTGGCAGAATGCAGCAGTATTGCCCCAGGCAAAATATGAATTTTGGTTTGAACTCAGTGAGGATCAGGTAAACTGCTCTGAATTTCTCTGGAAAGGTTAAATAGAAAGTGCAACTCTTATGTTAAAAATTCTCTGTCCCACATGATTTTCTAAGTGTAAGTGATGGGAAATCTTAGCATAAAAGCAGGCCGATTTGTCCAGCAAGAAAAAATTTTCTGAGAGATGGCAAAAATCTGAGCAATTAAGCTAAAAACACTGCTTCTTAGACAAAAATGAAGCAGATGACACTTCTCTTAAAACGAGACATTGCAATGAAAACTGTAGCTGTTACACAGTTCTTCAGGGAGTGAATGCTCCACCTTGGTTTTCATCACTTCACGGTGAAATTCACAGATGGCATGCATTATTGGCACAAATTAGACATTAAAAAATAAATCCAAGATCAAATACTATGGATAAGACTGCAAAGTCCTAAAAACTAATTTACTTTAAATTTTACAGTATTTCTTGTTAAAAAAATCAAGTCTTCTTGTTTTTGAACTTCCCAAGGCACTTCCTTCATTACCATAAATTAGAAACAAAAAAGCCCTAAAAAAGGAAGAAATACTAGCATGTCTGCTTGATACAAAACATAATTCCTCACAAACCTGTGAGATTTATCAAAAACAAGGTGATAAAGCACAGGGGTCTCAAGTGCCTGAATTCCATGCTATATGGGACAAGCTCAGATTTTAAAGGGACAGCACCTGAGAAGTGACAAGGATCAATAATTACATTTTCCCTTTGCTACAACATTGGTTTGGGAACTCTCAGCCATAGAGGCTTCTTTACATCCCGAAATTACAAGGAAGAGCTCAAAAAAATCAGCTTTTAATTCTTGATAACAAGACATTTGCTATCCAATATAAAAATGTTTCAGAAGGAACTAATGTGCCACGCTAATGTTCTTTATATTTAAGAAGGAACCGAAGTTCTGCCGTTGCCCTGTAAAATTAACACCTGGTCTACAAGGTGCCGCCCAGCGGCAGTACTGCAGCAATTCTGAAATATCCTCAGAGTCGGCACAAGACACCTAGAAGGCACTAGGCACGGCATCAGCAGTCATTTTTTGTTACTCATGAGAAATCTCATATAATGAAAACTAAATACAGATACTGCAATCATGAGAGCTGGCAGCAAAGAAGCCACGAGCAGAATATTTCAGGTGGAAAGGACGTACAGGGATCACCTAGTCCGACTGCCTGACCACTTCAGGGCTGACCAGTGTTCGATCAAATACAGTATTCATACAGTATTCAATAAAATCAATTAGCATCTAGATAGCCTTGCACTTCAAATGCATTTTCTCACACAGCTTTTCTGTCGGTTTGACTGCAGTTGTAAGTTCCATGTACAGAAATAATTTTTAAAATTATTATTTTGCAAAATCGATACCTCCTATTTAATCGAAGAGTAACTAGCATTACCCTTTTCTGGATACTGACGGTATGAGTATGAATGCACTAATAAACAGGGAAATGACCTAAGCCTATTTATAACCGCTCACATGGGCACCCTTACATACCACTGAGAGATAACAAAGCAACAACTATTTGAAACGCCAGCTCTTACTTGAAAACATCAATCCTAAGAGCACGTTCTGTTAAAAGATTAGCGTTTAAAACAAAATACAGAAAAAAAGATGTAATTACACCTTGCTTCTATGTTATGCTAAAGATTAATGTGAAAGGATTTGTCTGACAAACGCACTGACCAGCAAGTCTGAAGTGTTTTATGGCATTACACAGATATATGAGGAGAGTGACAAAATACTTTAACACACATACAATCACTCCTCAACTCTCTGTTGCAACTGAGCCGTGTTGTGGATTAGCTACGTGCGGATGTAGAGCCACTGGAGCTGCCTCTGTGCAGAACCACCACAGGTCAGGCTGGAGGCACCGCTGCGGGCACGCTGCTGGGGAAACGCAACTGCAGGGCTTCTGGTTCCGGCCCACCGCCTGCAGCTCGGAGCCAGCTTTACGTAGAGCCACTTTAAAGCCGGTCGGTTTGGGAAAAACCCTGGATCCGAGCTTCCTCCACGCAAAGTCACGAAGCAACAGCTGATCTCGCAAGCCTTGGGGAATCCGGATCAGGAGGACATGTCACGCAGACACACCTGATCACGTGACTGTAGGTAGTGAACTTGTGCCATCAGTCTGACAAACTAACGGATAACACAAATACAGGGAACGTTCTTTGGTTTTACCTCAAGGAAACTCTTATTGCCAGAGAGAAATTTTCTCCAGCCTAGCCGTTTACAAACCTGTGGTGGATTGCATCAGAACTACCTACTTCCACTTCCAATCCTTTCTTAGTCTTAGAATAGTCGATCCAGTAAACTATGAGGGGTTTATAGAATCCTAATACAAGAAAGCACATGCTTTCATATAAACATCTACAGTTAAAATATGGAAATGTAGAAAAAATTATCAGGTAGTAAAATGGATAATGATTGAAAGAGCATTAGCAGTTTTTCCTTTCATTTGGAAATTCTTAGCTCGATACTCTCTAGAAATACGTATTTTGTTTCACTAAAGGTATAACAGTAACAGAGTCAGAAGTTAAACTCACACAAGAAAACATTAAATCTAAACTGAGGTATTCTGTTGTTCAAGGCAGTTTGCTTTACGGTGAAATCATGATGCATTTTTTGGAAGATAATTTTAAGTGTATGCTCAGGTCTTCCTGAGAGCAGCAGTTACTACCCATCCATGTAAACGATTCAGACGAGGTCAGACTACCAGAAGATGACAGTAAGAGAGGTTTACATAGAAAGAGCAGCACGTCACGTACAATCAAAGAACTGAGTTGTTCCCCATTGGAATCGGGAGTGACCTGAAGTCTTCTGCTCAGTTCCTCAGATAGCTCCTGAGGACTGGTACGGGATACTGGAGATGCAGGAGGAGGTGGCAATGACAAGCTTAAGGAATCTCCACTTGCACTTGCCTCCTCTGAAATGGTTTCCCAAGGCTAACAAAAGAGAAGAAACTACATTAAGGATTCATAAAGACAGATCGAGTCTTCTTTCCCTTTGCCTTCTATGTGACCACCCCAGTGCGACAAGCACAGGTGTGATATTCAGCCTTAATATTTAACAAAATAAATCAACCTCTAGAACACACAAACAAACATTCTACTCAGTGTGAAGCAGTCACAGGGAAAAATGGTTTTCATGTTGACTTCAAAACGGGCTTCATGTTGATGATGACACAACGCTTTATTACTCAACACAGGAAATGATGTAGATGAAAAGATGCATAAAAAGGAGCTCTCACTAAATAAAGTCTATTTGAAATTTTGTCCAAAATGTAACTAATTCTGCACTCTTACGAAAAACTTGTAAGAAACAGCTGTTAATTTTAATTTAGAATAAAATGCATAAAAGAAAGTATTCATCAGTACCTCCAAATCAAGTATTAACAGGTGATGAGTGCAACAATAGTTTCAGCAATCAATTTGTTGCTCTGAATAAAATTTACTGAACCAAAACTAGCTTTCACAAAGAATTTTGTCTGTGATTCACAAAATATAATATTCTGTAAAGTTGAATGGGATTAGAGCTTTATACAAACTCTCACTGAGGCCCATGAATATCTACCCAATTTAATTTAGTCTAGCTATAAATTAAACAAACACTCACCCTGATTAATAAAATCTCAAAATTCTAACTAAACCCAAGTATTTGGGGGAAAAACTCAACAGCTTCTCTTTCCTCTAAATCAAGACATGAAAGAAAATTGGCAGTTCCAGTCAGTACGTTTCCTTTCTTTTTACAACTTCTTCCACTGTTATTCAAAGCAGAATATTGAAAGTGTGTCTATCAACATATATATAACAAGCAATGCTTGGAACTACAAATGTTTCTCCCAGCATTTGCGTATTTAATATCGCACATACATTATCAGGCACCCACAAATGCATGGGACTTTGAAAGCATGGCTCTGTTCAGGATTTTTATTGTGATACTGATATTTTACTTCGGCAATTTCCATAAACACTACGTAAAAGCATTACTATGTATGTTGTATAGTAATTAGTTTAAAAATTATAAACACATCAGCTTGAAGTTTAGTCAACTTCTTAAACCCAAGACCTTTACATACCTCCGGAATGTCTCCAGTTTCCATAGGTTCTGGTTCCAAATCCTCACTAATGTGTCTCCGAGAGCGGAACCGTCTATGGGCTGCTTCTTGGTTTATTTGTCTGATATTGTTATCGGAATCAGATCCCACATCCCTGGACAGTGCAGAAATGAAAGCATGGGAAGGAGAAAAGAACAAGAAAATAATGAACATTAGACTAAAACACCTACTTTGGCCACTGCTTTCAAAACCTCATTAATTTTAATTATAAAATCATTATTCTTGCATATGTCAGACTTCATAAACAGGAGACCATTTAATCCCTCTGGAAGCACTTCACCAATTTCATGTAACACTGGAAATTAATGCTGGAAATAATTCTTTATTCATCAAAGTTGGCTGAGCAGAAATGCAAGTCCACACTCAAATATACTAACCCATCATTACTCACCCTTTCCTGTGATGACCAGAATCATTCCTGACAGAGATTTTACCTTTGTCCCTGCCTTCCTGTCAACTATTGCTTTCCATTTTGCGATAGCCAAAGCAAACGCAGGCTGTGGCAGTATGGATAACTTTTGGAACTGGCCGCAACCACTGGCCTGGCTCACACCATCAGTGCTGGAAATGGAAAATACCTCAGCTCCCTTGATGGAGACCTGTCTGGCTCGCGGAACTTCTCAACAGGCACAGCTAGATATAAATCTGTACTCCGTGGGCAGATGTTGTTACAAGACAGTATTGCATTTGAGCCTGTCCTTCAGGACGAGGGACTGCAACTTTGAAAGATAGTTATGTTCAGGAAAAACTTCTTTGCGCAATCATTTTATCATTGCACATTTTAAAACACTATGAGAAATGAACTACTCTCATGTTTCTACTGCAGATATGGACTGTAGAATACTCAGTGTTTTTCCTTGATGACCAACTCAGTACCTGACTCACTGGCCTAGAAGTGAGAGGGTCTGTTTCCTACTTCCAACCTCGTGAGACCTTCTGCTCCTAGTGGTTTCACAAATCCGTAGAATCTAAAGGCTAAGCAGCATCCTTCTGAAGTCTACGCTCGTCACCGAGCCTGGTGTCACGCACCAAGTTTATCACTAGTAATTACGCATTTGTGTTCAAACTACCTGTGATGATACCTAGCTAAAAGCAAACCCCTGAGGCCTTCATCTTATACACGCATCTGATGATGATGCATTCCAGTGATGATTATTTTTTGGTATCTGCTAGTCAACCATTTCTGAATCCATGTACGCTTTACTTCATTTAGCATAATCAGATTACAAGGAGGTGCTAAATCAAGTAATTTACAAAACCTGCTTTTTTATAGATACTTACTGACCATTAGAAATCATAATGATAGTAGTTGATGAGATTTACTTGACAAATGCACATTGGTAAGCAAATAGCTCAAATAGTCCAATACTAAATAGCTCAAAACATACAGAACAAAATTTAATTCCATTCCAACTAAGGTAAACACATTGGACAAGAAGAACAAATAGTGCTTGGAACAAGGACGATACACACTTGTGTAGTTTAGCCGTGATTATGAATATTCAAGAACGATTACTGTCACAGTAAGCAGTAGCAGAAGAATAGTCGCTGCATAAAAATATTGCAAGATGTTTAACTAATACATAATTTCAGTGTAATTCTTAACTTTCTCAATTACACATACTTTCTAAAATGTAAGCTTGCCACAGCTTTATGAATCTAATCATAGGAAACATATAATGAAGGCTTGAACAGGAGCTCCACGTTAGCACAACCAGTGTACGTAGGTAATGCAGTCCATACGCTGAATAATAATCAGGACCTTCTCAAAGTTAACCAGTTTAACTTAATTAAAATAAACTTGACTCCCTCCCACCCTCCTTACCTTTCCAACAGTCTCTACAGAAGAAAGTAACTTATTCCTGTTAAATTACTTACTGGAAAATTCCACATCTGTCTCCCAACATTCTAAGGTGTGTTGTTAATGCACTGACTTCCTTCCCACCCTGTCCGATTTCCCAGAGCTTCCCAGAATACCTATGTGTATATGTGATTTGCTGGGGGTGGGCAAGTCCCTTTTTTTCTTAAAAAACAAAGTTTCTTTTTTAACTGAAGATATATCCAGCTTTTGGTTCTCAATTTACTAGCACATCTGTGAAAAATTTTCCACTAATAAAGTATAGTTTCAGATATGTAGCACAGCACCAAAATCACGATAAATCTGTTACTGAAAAGAATAATGTGCCTTTACAGCCAGCTTCATAGAAATCTTGCTCAAGACAAGATTTTCCAGCCTTGAATTTGTAAATTCAAAATGGTTATGTTTGCTAGAAAAAACCCTGCCCCCTTACTGATAACTTTGCACACATCCAGAGAACGCTGCACTACAGTACCACTTACATTAAACTTGGTCGATGCCACTGAGTAGTCCTGTTGTTATGGTTGACATAGTAAGTCCGCCCCAGGTTGTCCACCTTTTCTTCCCATCCAGGAGGCAGCGGAGGAGGTGGCAACTCCTCCTGACGTTGAGATCCAGGGTCATTGGAATCAACCACATCCCATCCATGCTTAGGAATGAAGAAAAAAAAAAATTAAAAAATGTAAAGTTCAAGCGAAAGAGAAGTTATGTGATTGAGGCTTACATCAGCATACAGGTGCCGATTCTGAAAGTTTTCCAGAGAAGTTCAAGATTACTTAAATGTAAACCATACGGAAACAGAATAACCTGCATGGTTACAGCGTGCACTTCATTTCAACGACAAAAAACCAGAAATCCCATCAGTCTATTACTACAGGGATTCCCAAATGTATTTGGATGGTCGCTTGTTTTAGTAACACAGATTCCCGGTCAAGAAGCCAAAGAGAAAAGCTGCTAACTTTGGAACTCGGAGACACGTGGCTTGAGCCGAGAGGCCTCACTCCCCAGTTCCAGGTGACTGCTGCACACCAGTAGCACGGCAAGCCCGGGCTCACCGCCACGGTCGGCTCTACCTGCAGCTAGCTCTGAAAATGGACGATGGCTGATAGAGTCCCGAGAAGTTTTTGAACCTCCTGTGTTTGCATGAGCTTTATTCCCTTCAAAGTCAACGCTGCCAAGGAAATAAAGTATTACACCACCTATTCGGAAATGGCCTCTGAAGAAGAGGTAGCTAATACAGTCCATTATGTTCCTAAATTACTTGCTTAAACTTTCTGAATTCTTCTACTTGGCATGACTTCCACTTCTGCTTGCTCATAAGCTGAGTCAGACAGACTTTAGAATTCACTGTGGCAGCTGAAGTACTTTGAAATACTTGAAATGGCTGAGAAAACACCATGTTACAGTAAAAAAAAAAAAAGCTAGGGCCGGGAGGAAAGTAAGCTGCTACTAACACTGCTACCAGGGTTTTACCCTTCAAAGTTACAACTTTTTCTACAATTATACCTGAATCTCTTAGTAACTTGAATGCATCCACAAGCATGAAGCCTTACCTCAGACTCATCCCTTTGATCATTGTTTTCTTCGTCTTGGCCACCATTTTTAGGCATATAAGCCATCTTCAGTCTCAAGAAACCCTTCACACGAGATTTGTGGCTAGAAGACAAGAAGGTACATTTCATTCAACAACCCCTAGATAGCAAATAACAAACCTTGAAGTAAGAAATGTTTTAACATACAAAGGTCCTCCCCCTCACCTTCTTGGTCTGAGAAGGAAATCCTTAAATGTGTATGGCCTTTCCATGGTTGGGTCTTCAGTCTGCAAGCATTTAAGAAAATGGCAAATTAAAGGGCTCGCCCACAAGTACAGAGACTGGTAAAGAACATTCACATCACAGACACAGTAGAAATGCTAGAGAAGATGTTGCAATAACAAAGTTCTAGCAGGCAGACCTCTACCAGTGTGCACCAGTGTGCTCCCATTAGCTGTTAGCACACAGTTGCAGAAGGAGTCCACGAGATGTCACTGCAAATACCAGTGACGGGCTGAACCGAGTCTCATTTCTAAGTGTACACAACGCTCACAATTCAGAAAAAGGTGGAAAACAGCCAAATAAACAAATCCCTTCCAACTTTTTGCAGTCACCCAACAGCAGTGTCAGAAAAGGCTGCATCCATTGCAAAACAGTATTTTGTTTTGCACGTCAGAAAGCGATGAAGTAAAACTCCTCCTCGGTCGGCTTTCTTTTTTTATTTCAAAGCAGTTGAGACTTTCAAAAATAATGAAGACTTTGAAATCTTTTGTGATGTACATAAGCAATATTATCAGGCGGACAGATTATGTCTTCTGATTACCATTTAAGTTTCATAAAGTCTTAAATCTTGAAAACTTTCTATTGAGAAATCTATATGGGAATTTCAGCTTTCTTATCGAGTAAGTTACATCCTTCACGTCTGTGAGAACACAGATGCTACAGATACAAAACTAGGAATTTTAAAATGACAAGTTAAATAAGAGAATCAGAAATCCATACACGTACTGAAGTTATTGATTATTTGAGGTACTTTATTCTAATCGATCAGACGATGGTGCTGACCAAATTGGAAGCATGAACCGTGTCACACTGCAAGAGTAAGCACATGTATCATACTCCGGTAAGACCAGGAGATCTAGTACCTCAGATGAACACCACACTTTCTCAAAATGAGCACAAAATTAGTGGGCATTTCTCAGAATGTTGCACCCATCTGCCATCCACCAAAAAAAAAAGGCAGTATGTCTGTGAAACCCTTCCCAGCCCTACCACTACAAATTGGAACCATTCTAATTCCAATTCTTTAACTAACCCTTTCTAAACACAGAATAATCTAACTCCAGACCACTATTCACAAAAAGCTTTGTTGTCTGTTGTATTTCAAAGTCAATAAAAAAGAATTTGAAAATAAATCTTAACTCACTATCTCAGATATTACATGAAATACCCTACAGACTTCCTTTTCACTGAACATCTCCTGCACTGAGTGTCCAGTGAAGCTGTAAGAGACAGGCGTCCCGTTTTTTCAGAGACAGTAGTAGATTTTAACCAAATCAACAGGACGTCAAAGCATGCTTAATTAAGTACTGCTTTTTAGTACTCGACTGTACATAACGTAGATAAAATAAAGCTGTATATTTTAACCAAACTTTGTCAGAAGTAATTGGATAGTATTAGAGAAAGCAAGGATTTGGAGAAACAAAGCAGTATGGCTGGAATGAGAAAGCAAACATTAGTTAATAAATACACCACAATGTCTCTTATTAAGGTACTGGAAGGATGAACGAGGAAAAATCCCAGAGGAAATTTTTGGGGACAAAAGTGGCTTCTGGAGCAGAAATTTTCTGTGAAGATGGAGAGTGAGGAAGGATTTTGTATGGGAATCACATTCACTTTCTAGTGAGCCTAGAAGGAAATAGGAAGTTCTGGACTGCAAACTATCATCCTTTAGCATACTGGATTTTATTCTTCAATGGCAGTCAAGTAGCTGATCGAGGAAATTTAACAATATTTTCTATATAGACAGTAGAAGACTTTAAAACAATTTGAAAAAGTTTATCATTCCACTCAAATATGAGCTAGAAAGAGGTATGCACTTTCATGTTCCACGCAAGACCCCAGTAAGAGGAGTTATCTTCCTGTAGGATATGCAAGGAAACCAGAAAGGTGCTAATTCCTCAAAACAGCTCACAGAAAGTGTGTGACAGGTCTATAGCTCTATCTCCAATCTTGCTGATGATTTTTAATTATTAAAAATAATGTTCACTAAAAAGGAACTTTAAAATACTACTTGTCTCTGCATAATAGGCATGCACTAATACATCCCTCAATTTTGTATTTCATCGCACGTTTTTTGCAAGCCACACGTAGCTTAACACGGGAGGAGTTTTTTCTGCAGTTATGTACAAGCTACTTAGATACTGTCTGTGCATACAGATACATTTAAATGGAAATACACACACAAGTACGGATAAAATAATCCTGCATAATACAGCTCATATGACATGAGCTCATATGAGAACAGAACAATGCATTTTTCGTCAGAATACATTTCTGATCACTCCATCGTATATTTCAACTCTTAGTTTATAAGCCAACAGCAACAGCATTATGACTCAGGCTCAACCATCGCAGGCATATCTAAATAAACATCGCTGCGAAAGTCATCAAAGCCATTTGCCTCCTACAGCAACATTCATCACAGCAAGAAGTCAAACTCAGGCACAAACAGCAAGTCATGCTAAAGCTGACACCTTACGGTGATGTAACCCTTTTCAGTAACTTCCACCACTCCCATGCTCCCCCATTCCAATACTAAAAAGACCCTCTCCGTTCACGGAAGATTAACATGTAAAACATTTTCAAAATACTAACTACATCCAGGCAACATTAGTCATCCAAAATATCGCATAATACAGAAAATAAATCAGAAAACACTTACAGCAAGGATAAAACAATCACTGTATAAATATATGGATATATATGTATGTATGTAGAATTTACTAGAAAGTTTTGTGAAGTAGGAAGTGTATTTCTTACTATTTACAAAGAAGATGGAAAACAACTGCAGCGTATCATACTTTTTGTGCCCTCTGACCTTCTAACTTCAGCTCTTTTGTCAGTAATTAAAATCAGGTTTGAAGCATAGGGTAAAGTACAATATGAATACAAAAACGAAAAATGCTTTTTTCGCACAAACATTTTCTGCAAAGTTAATTTTGCATTTTTGTCTACTAAGTGAAAAAAAACCCATACAGCAATACTGAAACGCTGAAACTGAAGCAAATCTACCCATGAAATAAAGAATTCATTTTTATTTATCTTTGAAAATCATTTTGACTGAGGCTTTTGCAGTATGGGATGATAGTACTATAGACTAGCATCATGTAAATTAAGTTTAGAAAACTTAATTAGTTAGAAATACATTGAAATACATTAGAAATCAATGTATGGTCTTTATCTGCTGCAGGCACAAACTGAGGTGGACTTCAAGCTTTATACAACTTAAATGTCATATGGACCCTCTTTGTTTGACCACTGCACCTTCTTTGATGACAGCTTCTGTGTAAATTAATTCCACATGAAATACCCAGCATCACCGATGTAATTTAAAAAAATCTTGATTTTCAGTTACTTGTCTTTTCCACTACAGCGTCCCTACAGAACCTCCACCCCAGCACAACGTCCTCGGCCTCCTCGGCAGTCCCCAGTAGAAAGAGATTTGATGAGGGCCCACCAGCTGAAGGGAGAGGCACAGACCTTGCCCTTAGGATTTTCCAGTGAAAAAGTCTGGCACTGAAAGCTTGAAGGCACCGGAATCAGTAAGAGTCTGCTCTGACAACATCACAGCTTCTGTAATTATCATTATCAGTAATGTCTAATGTCAACGTCTGAGGAATGTTGCTGTACGTGCTATGGCACTCATTGATATCTCACTAGTTCCATTATTACTTAGGAGTCCTTCAGATTACTTCCAATCAGTAATAAAACCTATAATTTTACTTAAATTTGCTACAAAGATCAGTAATTTTGTAGAAGAACTGAATTTTTGTAACTTCTTAAGATCCTGTCATGCTGGTTCAGCGGTTTCTCTAATCTCACTCTGTGGCTATCAGCATTTACAAGGTCTGAAGTAATATTAAAATGTACTATCTACTTCCACAGACAGAACTACCATCCCATAACCTTAACAGCATCTTGTTTAGACAGAAAATCAGACAGATAGATAGGACACAAAAAATGTGGCTTTTTTCCAATGTTTTAACAAATGTTCCGGAGGAAATGGAGTTTATTAAGGGAGAAATACAACTATTCCAACTGTAAGGGAAAATCATGAAAAGGAAGAAGCCAGAAGACTAATGGGACAACAATCACCAACGGTAAAGTGAGAAACAGCTAGTCTGTTGGCCACACGGCATTCATGGATTGACTCAGACCAGACATGGATTTTAAGAAAGAATCAGGATGAGAAGTGAACCCTGGATGTTGAAAAATTTAACAGAGACCAGAGAGCGACTGTGTTCCTTGTCCCTGCAAAGGGAACCCTTTCTCCCAGTTCCTGTGCATGGTGGGGCTTTGCTGTCCACAGCATTTTTCTTTAAGCCTCTAACGCTATGCTGGGAATGCTTGCTTTAAGAAAATTTAACTGGACTACCTATGGAAATAAATTCTACATAACATTAGGGGTTTTCACATCTGGTAATGACAAAGAGGAGCGCGCCAAGATAAAAGCACTGCTTACCGGAAGGTGACTAAGTGGCACATCCACTTGGCCCAGAAAGTCGTCTCTAGTCTGTCAAACAGGGAAAAAAAGGCAGAAAAAAGAGAAATTTTACATTAGAAAAGAAAAAATTATGACCATCAATCAGGTCACAAGGAAGCAATAATGAAGATGGTTGAGTACCATTATTTTAGCAATTACTGGTTTCTACCCCTTTATTGTTGCACATTATCTATTGATATCATTTATCTATTTCAGCAGAGCTTTTTCTGTGACAGTCCAAAATGGCTCCTTAGTGCACAGTATGTATGCTAAGTACTGACAAAATCTTGTCTCCTCTGACGACCTATACATAATTCAGAGCACAAAGTCACAATCTACTCTTCCCATGAATTAGTCTCTACAGGCATGGAAAAGCAGAGTGAAATTACTGTTCACCATGTCATTGCAATGCTCATGTCCAATCTTGGTGACTTTTTTTTTCTTTTTTTAAGAAAAACCTCGTACGCACATATGACAGGGAAAGGAGGGAAGCCCAACATCCAAACAGTGAAGACAGAACTGCATGAATTGTAAACATTTTTCCCCAAAATAAAAACTTGTTTTATCACTTTACCAAACAGAAACCAAAGTAATACCATTTTCTGTGCGTGGGTTTTTTTCTTTTTTTCTTTAAAGAACGCTGTTCCATTAATTCAGGATGCCTGTTTTGTGAGCAGCAGTTACACAGCCTTGTAACAAGCCTTTTCACTAATCCTGTATTGCCCACTTGAAGACCTGACCATTTTTATGCCGCTTCAAGTTATGCAGGCGGATGTGGTTACACCAGCATTCAGGCCACACGGCACCATCCCAAATTCACGTATGCACAGTTATGTCCCTGGAGAAGCGATAAACGCTACCTTTCTGCACATTCTTCGCTGTTTGACCACCACCTCCTCCCCGAGCGAACAAGCCCAAGGCACCATCTCCCACAGAGGTAATCACCAACAAGCTGACAGCAGGACCCGGTCCCCTCCTAACTATACCTTTATTACTGGTTAGTTGAACCAGTATGCATAACTCCACCAACCATATTCCATACCCATTTTACAACTACAAAGATGACAGGATACAGAGAGCCCGTCAAGGTCCAGAATTCCCCTTCAACCATGGTGTTATACATCAGATAACAGTAAGTTAATAAAACATAACAATGAAGCAGAAAACACTGATTCTTGTAGTTTATTAAGAGCTTGAACAACGAAGAAAATATTTTCCTAAAGACTTTTAAATGCCTGTTTAATTGAACACAAATATATAATGTTTCCACAAGTAAAAGATAACCCCTTTTAAAACTATTTTATTTTAAAGCCACTTAAACTGTATATTGACAATCTTACACTTACCAGTCATTTTAGTATCTCACCTTAAGGTAATAAATTCTAGCATTTTGATCTAGATTGGAATGATATATTCAATAGCCAAAAGAAAGAAATTTTGGCAACAGATGAGATATAAAGTAGTTAAAATAGCGTACATGCTTTTGCTTCGTGAGTTGGTGACTGCGTATTCGTTAGTAAGATAAGAGTTTTCAAAAAAAAGCACACTGCATTCTTCAAAAATCAACTGTCAGGGAAAACAATTTCTCCCAGATACTGTTTGTGATACCAGATATCAGCCCTAGTGATTCCCAAATAACCTGCCACTTATTTATAACCACGCTATGCACAGAATTCCAGGAAGTGCATACTGCTGCTCCAAAGCCAAGTTTACATATTTCTCATAGCAGAGCATTAAGTTTAATATTAAAATTCATATTTTATATGGTAACACCATAAGAATTCTGTTTCTACTCTAAAGAGCATGAAGTCCTGTGATGCCCAAAGCGCGGACACACACTGCTGTGCTATATGCCATGGAACAACACAAAGAGGATCTCCACCAAGGATCCCAGGTTTTCCCCAAATTTAAGTAAAAACAGCTAACAGATTTTTTCATTACACAATTTTGACTACTAAACTTTTTCCTAGCAACTACTGGAAAAACCTGGTAGCGTGCACTGCTTTTAGAGAACTAACATCTTTCTCCCTTAATATTGGCAAATACCAAGTACCGTCCACCTCCTGCTTCAATACAGTTACTCAAGTATCAGCTACTCAGAAGCAAATATGTACACCTATTTATTTCTAGATCTGTTCATGCAGCTTTTAGTTCAAGAGAAACACAACTCTCAGACGTGGAAAATTTTCCGGCTGGTCAGAAACAGAACTGTGACGGGCCGTGGATGGAGGGCAGTGTTCCTCCTCTGCGCCTGAGACGGGCAGAAACCCCCGCGGGTTGGTGAGGCGGTGGCACACAGAGAGGCGAGTCCATGAAGTTCCCTGGGGGAACTTTACCCACCAGACCCTCACGGGGGTGACTGACTGACACGTACGAAGCCCGCGACACCGGTACATTCTGTCAGCGTCCTGCAGGCAGCCTGGCTGCCACCACAGCCCCAATGGCAAGCGGGGCTGTGAGAATCGTGCAAATTCCAGACTGATGGGAAAAGTCTGCACTTCTACCTAGACCAAGTTTTCAGGAGTAAAAAATAAACTCAGCCTTAAGAGCAGGTGAAGCAACAAAATCTGTTTGTCTGGTTTAGAGCGGAACTGGAAAATCCTTAGTTCTGGCCTGGGTCTGCCAGCGAGCTACAGTGACAATTTAAAGAACCTCACTTTCTCAGCTGCTCCCAGCAGGAATATGGTCATCTTTACCTGCACTAAAGTCCCTGGAAAACTGAATCGTTATGCAACACTTGACTATACACATACATTTATAAGAAAAATTATTTAGGGGAGGGAGTATATTGATATTTAGCATTTTAGGACATTTTTGTTCTGTGAACATAATTTTGTCTTGCAGGCTGCCACGTTTCTAATATTTGAGCATTTTCATCTTGGGGCTTCCTGCTTCCTCAAAGGCACCTCACAAGCCACACGCACCTGTTTCCTGCTCCATCACATACTGCATTTCCAGTACATTATTTTGCACATTTCTCATTATAACAGTGTCTGTTTCAAGAACCTCCTGCTCACTAAAATAACAAGAGTTATCTGATCCACAAGCTTGCCTGTTTAGTTGCATATTACAGTGCTAATTCCTGCTCAAGCCTGATCTCCCCCCAAGATAGCGAGTAATCCACTCTAACAGTAAAGACATGGGATGCAGATGCTTATCAACCTACAACTTGAAACACATTTCACCAATCAGAATTACTGAACTATTTTTCAGAGCTGTTGGCTAGAAAATGATGCTTATATGTATCATTATAAGCTTTATTTTATATAGGTCATTATACAACCTTATACGAAGGCAAGCAGTTATTTCCTTTTTTTAAGCAGTAAACAGAAGGAAAAGTTAGTTCACTTGAGAGAGCCTGCAGCTGCCAGCAAAATCTTTACTGCCAGTTTTACTGTCTCAGGTTTACGAGAAAACCTTAATGACCAGCTGGAGTTGTCAGAAATAGTCACTCTCAACATATGGCTTCCTCTCCGGAACGCTCGCGTAACGCCCGGAGCCGCTCTGCCCTCACGCGGGACGGCCAGGCTGCCGGCAGCGGGATCGCTGCCACCTCTGTGGGCGTGAACACCTCGGTAAGGCCCTGCACGAGTCACCCGGCTTAGGAAGGACCACCGAGGGACAAGGACAACACCAGCATGAACTGCCTTTCGGAGGGGCCAACCCCTGCTTTAACACCACTGCGCTCTCAGTACTTATTCCGTGCGGTCGCCACGTGGCTTCTGTGGGGGCCAGGTGAGATGGGAATGGCACGTGGCAGGGAGGGCAGAGGCATGTCTTACACCTCTATAAACAGTCGTGCCGCAAACCCTAGGAGAAGCGTAAGAAAAGCTACCCCAAAAATTTCGTATTTAGTCTCTAACGCTCCAGAGCAACTTCAAAAAGTTACACGGTCCTCTGTTGCAAACAACCGCTTGCCAGATGGGTGTTCGTTGGTTCGCTGGTTTAGTACAAAGTTTTATAAAGGATGTAAAATCTCGTTACTTCAAACAGCGTCCCATTTTCCTGCCAGCTCTCTCAAAATGAAAGGTAATCACTTCTATTTTTTGGCAGAGGCATAAAGACATCCTGTCTATTTAGGAAACCGCATCTGTCCAACCATCCAGTTTACTTACGCACTGATCCTGTAGAAAAGCAGTACTAATGCAAGAATCCTGTCACTTCTCTTCCGTATGCTCCAACGCATCAGGCACGTTCGGTATCTTGTACGCTGAATTTTCTTGTGTGTGTGACAGTCACCCATTGTATCAACACAGCCATCACAACGAAACCTGGTCACCACCACCAAATCTCCAGTGTAGACAAAGTCTCAGATCTCCAGCAAATTACAGCAGGGGAAAAGGATGCTGTTGAGGTTCACGGAACCTATCCAGCACAATACGTTTGTTTTAAGCAATGTCCAACATAAGGGAAATAAAGGGAGGCACTCCTGCTTCAATTCTCAAATGAGTCAATTCTACACTAAAATGCAATCTAAATGTTAAATGTTTTGGCTCAATCTGTGAGTTAAACAGATTACTGAATATCATTCACTTAGAAAAACAATATTAAAAATTCAGGAAGTCAAGCAGCTGCTGAAATGGTCAGTAGCAAATTCACTAAAATGGCGCACAAGAATCACTCAACACAGGCCCTCTAAGTTCCCAGAAGTCTCAAGCAGAAAAAAAAAATTAACCAACCATTCTAGCCCAAAACTCACAAAAATCCAACTGCAAACCCCAAAAGATTGCACACAGGTATCTCACCCCATTGCAAGGACGACTAAAGAGGCAAGGTGAGGGCCAGCCCTCACACGAGGAAGTATTTCTCTGTCAACCACTCAATCCTTGTGCGTAGCCAAGACAGCCAGTGCAGATGGGAGCAGAAGCTTAACAGAACCAACAATTAAAGAATGATTCACTTCTTCCTTGATGTCTTCTATTCCCTCCCATCCCACCTCCCAAAAACCATCAGGAAACTTCAAGGTCAACAAATTGCTTCCTCTTAGGCACGGCACACACAGACTCTGCATTAAGGAACTATTACACTGACTTTACACTTGCATACTCATAATTACTTTTCCCTTCCCGAAGGAAGTAAGCCTCAGAATTGGGAACTGTTGTTGGGAGCAGGAGGAGGGACAAGGTTCAGGCACCTGATTTTCCTTTTGATTTAGAACGGTAATACAGAAAAGGAGATACGTGCAATCAAGGAGGATAAGTAGCGTAAGTAGTAACTGCTGGAAGAAAGAAGATACTAGTTTAAAATAGATTTAGAGCAGAGTAAATGTATGTATAATTTTACTATGTAGTAAAGTTTGTATTTTACCTATGGTAGCATTAAAGATCAAAATTAGAAGAAAGCTATCATTAAGGGCGATAGCATGAGAAAACACTTCATTACTAATCAGTGTTATTACTAGTCAGTAACTTAAAAAGCTTTAAAAAGCAACAGAACTACTACAAAATTCTAACTTGTGCCAAACAACTTACAAAGTGAAACAACTGTTCAGCATGTGAGATTTAGATGACAAGGTGACACTCGCAAGCCAAATGCATGTAAAAATTAGTCTGCAACTTGAGATATATCCAAGCTGTAAAGCCAGTAAGAAAAGCCTGGGATAAAGTTACACCACCCTAAAAGCCCTCAGTCTAGTAAAAAGTACAAAAAGGAAAGAATTCATCAACATCTAGGTACAAACCGTGAAAATTCAGTTGAAACCCAGGATGGTATACAGACACCTCAATTTTACTTGGTGCTGACACAAAGTGGGAGTCACATTTAAAAAGAAAAAGTATGAATAAAGCATTGTATTGATCTTAATTCCAAACATTTATGTTTGTTCTTTTCCAGAAGGGAAAGTGTCTATAGTTAACAGTTAAGCTGTTATAGACTCTTAATAACTGACAGCTAATTTTTTAACAAAATTACAGAACAATCTCAAATTCAGATAGACATTGCTGCAAGAAGGGTTCTAATAAGCTTCCAAGAACGACTGACATGCTAATTTGTCTGAAAAAGCGTCACACAGACAACGCAGCTGTGTGGAGAAGGGATGCCCAGTAAAACTGGAACACTACTCAGTATGTGCGAGGCTCCAGGTAAGCATGGACCAAGGGAAGTCTTCCCTTGCGGCTTCTTGTAAGGCATGTTCTGCAGGAGCATCTGTTTATGTCAATTCTGGAATAAAATTATTCCCAAATATTACCTTAGATGTACACCTGTTCTTTAATCTTAATTCTTGAAGGATGCCTAAATAGAGCATTCACTGTAAGATAAAACAAGACATCAGAGTAACCTTAGCAAAGACAAGATCTGAGTAACAGCTGAGCACGTGTAAGCAAGCTTAGCTTTATTCCAGCCCAAATAGAAATGAGGAGTTCAGAAAACAGCAGAGGAACAAAAGAGGTGAGTCAGGACTTCCATCACGAGGCTGCACGACCCATGTGAAGGATCTGCAGGAGCAGTGGGCAGATCTCGCCAGAGCCCGTATTGACAGCAGGGATTCAGCTTTCTAGCTCTGCGTACGAACCGCTGACCGGGGGTAAAGAAAACCCAGTCAGACCTGGCAGTGCCCAGCGACAGCACAAGCAGCAACAGGCCAAAACTGAAACACAGGAAATTCCCTTTAAACATACGACAAAACTTTTTACTGTGAAACTGGTCCAACACTGAACAGGTTGCCTACAGAAACTGCGCATTTTCCGTCACTGGAGATACCCACAACCCCAGCGGACAAGGCCCTGAGCCACCCGCTCTGTTCGACCTGGATTTGAGCAGAGCTCCCTTCCAGCCTCCCCCATTCAATGGTTCTGTGACCACCAAGCAGAAAAAATCCTGGTTTTTAATTACTTTAGTTTGGGTAGCATGGTACGGTCACAGCTGACGAGCTGCCGGCGTCCTACGCTGAGAGAAGGCGCATACAGGACCTGTGCTCATCCCAAGGCTTCCGGCTCCAGGCATTCCTCATCCTCTTAAAACTTCACTGCTGAACTCAAGTATGCCAGGCAACCTCTAGTGGATAATTCCCCCGTTAGTGTTTTTTTTAGATACACTTCCCTGCAGAATTTTCACACATAACCTTCCTGGTTTACGTTTCTATTTTCATCTTGCATCTTCATAAGGATTATTCATATATAATGAATAATCACTATATATAATGACCACGTAAGGTCTGGGAGCAACCAGATGGCAAGTTAACACATTATCATTCCATAGATATGTCTTAGAGGAACCTGAAAAGCAAAAAAATCGTAATCAACAGGAAAATACTATTAAAAAACCCCCATACGTGTACATAAACAAACAGTCCTAACACAAAATTCTCCTCCCAAGCAGACTGTAATGCTGCAATTTCGTAATAGGTCAAATTGGTGAAATCCTGCCTTGCACCTTCCGACCCCTAAGACACACTTCCATCATCCACAACTGTGTCAATAGCCCAGGATCTCCTACTTTCGAAAACCTTCCTGTTTCTAAAACCGGAACAATATACCACGTTGTTAAAACTGATCACAAATAACGCAGCACAAACTTCTGAAAGCGCCTGAAGATTTAAAAATGTCCAAACAGCAGTTGGGGGGAAAAAAAAAAAAAAAAAAGGCATTTGGGCTATGCAACAGAACTTGATAAATACGTACTTAGTTATGCCAAACGCACGGCTCTGCATAGCTGAAGACTTTATTCCCATGTCAATGAATTCACGTCAGCAAGACGAATCTCAGAAGAGAAGGGCCAGGACAGTACGAGTGGTTTAGAGGCTGCCACCGGAGCTGTAGTACCTCAGACACCGACGCGTTGTTTGGGATCAGTACGGACAGACCATTGTGAAACACTGCGGCTCAGGTATTCACTCTGTATTGTAAGCAGCACATCAACAGCTGCATCCAGTCATTTACCACGTAAACACAAGAAAATAATTTAGATAAGGGACTGACTGATGTAAGAGTTCCAGTCCATGCAACGAAATTCCCCTTTACAATCATTACAATCAGCATTTAGTGACAAAAGCAGATCAAGTCAGTCCTGATCCCATGCTTTCTGCCTGTTTCCTCCCTGGCACTGGAGTACCGTGCTCCTCCCATTGTGCCTGCATGAACTAGATCAAGAAATTAAGCTGGCTTTAAAATCAGAACATCAATTGCCTGACGTAGTCCGCTAAGCAACTCCATCAATAATTTCCCTGGCATACGTGAGGAGGGTGGATGGTTCAGCGCAGAGGCAGGAGCCGGAGCAGGAGGGGCAGGACAGACGTGCGTTGGGAGCGATCCCAGGCGGCTCCCACTGAACGCTCTCGGGTGAGAATGTGCCGTTGGCGCCTTGGCCTGGGAACCAGCAACACCGGCAAACACTGGCGTGACGTCACATCAGCATTTGCGGGTGAAATCCAAGTACCAGACAGAGAGACGCGGAAGATGCAGAAAGAAAAAACCCTCACAGATACAAGAGGCTCTGTGTTCTGCACATTGACATCCCCTGGGACGTGGCGGCGAGTCCCCATTAGCTGTGCTTATCAACAATCCCACAGAGGTTTGCAGCGACGTTCTGGTTCCCTGGCCAAATACCAGCTTGGGTAATAACACTCCACCCACCAATTCCCTTGGCATTTTCAGCTGGTCATGATGTTCCCAGCTTCCTGACCTAAAAACTGTTGTGTACTATTTCTGTGCACTGTTTAAACAGATGCCACATTCCAACCCAGATATCGCTTCATTTCAGAACTGGGCGACACGATCCCTGCAGGTGATGAGAAAAGGTGCTCGGTATTAACCCATTCTGAGATCACCCTTCTCCCGGCACTGCTCCATCGGGAACGGAGGGGATGGAGAGGTGAATGCACGGAAAAGACGGCAGAACTGTGTCTGCGCGCACTTCTGCATCGTCCTCGTCAGCTCAAACTGGGCTGTACTGGAGGCACGCGAATGCAAGACCTTCAAGCTGCAAAGAGAGCTAGATAATAAAAAACGCACGATGTTTTGTATTATAAACTCGTATCTCGCGTCCCGTGGGTGCCTGAGGGTCCAATCTTCACGTTCTGTTGTTCAGCTCCTCGTCTTTCCGTCCCGCCTGGCAGCAGGGGCTGCTGGCGCCGGGGCAGAGACCGCGGCACAGTGCAACCCTCGGCGGCCGTGTGCCCGCGCGGCCAAACAAGGCTGAGGGGCCGTTATCTCAATGGGACAATTTTAACGCTGGCAGCCTCCGCTGCAAAGAACGCTCAGCACGTCATGTACATCATCCCCCCAAGGTGCAGAAGTACACCACGCTTTGGGGATGTACAACCACGCTTTAAGCTGGTGTTCTCTAAAAGCCAAAAGCTAACGGCACCATTTACGCTGGGAGAAACTGGTAAAGAAAAACATGAGACTGTAGAGAGGCGATTAGCAGCACTGAGCAAATTCAGCAGCCAAACTGTTAAAATACAAAATGTAAAATTAAGCAAGAATTAAGCAAAGTTTAATTAGGTATTACTTAAGCGCTGCACTTGGGATATGATTTTATTATAGTCATTCATCATTTGATGAAAGGAATACCAAAACTAAATTCTTAGCAGGCAAGATTCAGAAATTTTTCTCGCTTCTTACTAACCAAACTGCAACAAAACTCTTTTCATTTATATGAGCTTAAAGGAATTCTGTCAGTTGCCCATGTAACCTCTCCTTTCTCAAAAAAAAATATTTTCATCAGTGCCTCCTAGTTCCCAAACATAACTAAAACTCCATCTTCCCATTTGATAATAATGGCAACTTATTATACGTTTACAGTTAATCTGCGCAATCTGGCCACAAAGGTTTTTACTGATCTATTCTTAATCAAAAATGTTCTAACCAATTAAAGGCAGCTGAAACTTGGTTAAAGTCCTTTCATCCTAAATTTCTGATTGTTTTCTAATGCCTGATCCAACATGTTGTTCATGACGTTCAGGGTAACAGTCTTTTAATAACTTTATTTCCTAACTCGTAACAGGTGACTTGACAGCACAGATGATTTATTGAGTTGTTTCCGTCAGATTCTTTAGGGATGTAAATACGATCTTCCGTTTTTCAACCAATATATTTGAATGCTAGATTTTTTTTTTAATCTGTTTTTTTTTTTTCACTATTTCTTTTTGTGATGTAAGGCATTCAAGATTCTTATAAGAAAATAAAGATGTTTCAGTAATTCTTTCTACAAAGCAAAGTATTTTAGAAAAAATATTTTACATTGCAAACTTAAGTCTTGTTGTATGTATAATTTTTTTTGGATGCGGCATTTTCAATTTTTAATTCATTTTTACAAATAGCTCTGCTGATAGAGACTCTACCTACAATTTTGGTGTACAGACAGTATTTACTACCTAATGGTAATCTAAAGTTATTCAGTGTTTGTGTTCAACTGTAAGGCATACAGTTTAACCATGGAATAAAACAGAATAAATTCTCGTGGTAGTGGTTTTTTGCTATTGCAAACCTCTAAGTGAAGGTAGAGCAGAATACAGAGATTGGTTTATTTACTAAACAACTATCTTCTGTTATTCATTTGTACAAAAACAAATACTTACTGTTCCTCTAACAGCCTTCACAGAAACTTAATACAAGAACAGTCTTAGTTGTATTTTAGTTTCCATAATACTTTCTTTCTCAACACAAAGTCAATTCTGTTGTGGGGACACTGTAATGTAAACAATGCCTTGTCTGGCTTTTTCAGTTTTGTCAATATCAAATGCTTTGTAACGACTCGAACCGGGAAAGAAAAACCAGGGTACATCAGGTGTATCAACAGACTCTGCTAGGTTGGTATGTATTATTCTGTAGGAATTAATGATACCCGCTAGAATACTGCTGCACATCAGAATGAATTGATTCTGCTTCAACCACATCTATCCCACGTTAAGACTTCTACTTTAAAATTTGATTACTGTAAACCCTCTGGTATCATTTCCATCCATTAAGGATGGTTAATGATGAGACACTGCGCAGTCGGTTCCCAGGATATTGCAGACACTTGTGCATGCTTGCTCTGACGGATGATCTCTGACAAGATCAAAACGTGTAACGTGCAGACAGAGGTGCTTCACGAACCAAACCAGAAATAAAAGACAACATGTTTAAGTTGCAATTTCAGAGAGTGCTCCAAAATTGGCACAGCTGAGCAAAAAAAGTCTATTTCCCAGCAAGCATGGACAACCAAGACAAGACCCTTACCTAAACAAATTAAGCAAGCCACAGTACATAAGCATATATTATTTAAATTCTGACATACTTCTCTTGCGTTATTTAAACATACTGAAAAACACCTATGCCAAGATCCGATGCACTCCTGAAACATGACTAACATCCAAAAAACCTCTGGACAATGCCAGGGAGAAGACAGCAAGTTAAAGCTTTACTCCACTCACTATAATAAAACGGCCTCCATGTAGATCCCTATTACAATCAAGCGTAGGACACACGGGAGTGCTGGGAACGGGCTTCTCTTCCTCGCTCCAACACGGGTCACAGCCACCAAAGGCCGCGTCCATGCCGTCGGCCAAGAGCGAGCTCCTGCTCTCGGCAGCACTGCGGCACCACAACCCGGCTTTCTGCAGGGACCGGACAGACCAAACCGGAGTAACTACGGAGCAGCCTTGGCAGGAGGAGGGAGCTGACGCCCGAGTCGTGAGAGGATGTGGAAAATAGGAACACAGTCAACGCGCGTAAGTGAAACAACACTAGAAAGTCTAGAACAAACTAAATGTGTTAGGACAGTTTCTGTCCCTTGTTCCGTAAGATGCAAAGGAATTACTGACTAAAAAAAAATTCTCAGAACAAAAATGAAATAATCTGCTCATGAATTTTCATTGTAACTCTTCAAGAAAGACCAGCGAGGCCCAGTGAAAAACGACACTGCGATGGACTACATATTCACAACACTATAATCAAGTAAGCACCTCTAAGTTCCAAAATATTCAAAATACTGGGCATGAGCTCATTTCACTGGCATCCCAAGAGCTGAAATCGTGCTAGCGACAAACTAAAATGAACAAGTGAAGCCATAGGTTTATGGATTCTAATTAAAATTAGGATGGGGAATCCTCACACAGGAGCCATTACTGGAGTCGTAACGCTGAGAGTTGTGTGTTCTTGATGACAGAAACTCATCTGTAAGTGCAAAATAGAAGACAAAAATATGGTGAAAAATTGAACTGTTACCAGTAAGTGGCTATAGCCTGATTTACGTCCTGACTGAAGTCACATCTACCAGCTTTTGCTTGATTTATTCCTTTCTCTGTTCCTGGAGGAAATGCCTGGGTATACTTCTCATGGCAAAACGTCAAGTATTTGCCAACAAGAGTTCAGCTGAAAACCACAGCTGAGTTATGGAATAGGCTTAACCTGTCAGTGGCGTTTAGTTACGTTTTTTCTTCTAACCAAGTTTCCATAGTTGAAAAGAGATGGGGCAAATGTGTCTCTGTCTTTCAGCAGCCACTACTGCAGAAGGACCAGTTAGAACTGCAGGCTGGTGGGGCCATTTTGCACAATAACCTGCTCTATGACATGAGAAAAACCTGACCTCTCCAACCTCCAACAGTGACTCCAGCGCGTGATGCCAAAAGAGCATTTCCAGAATAGTTAGCTGCGGTAAGGAGAGCGGCACAGAACTACGGAAATCTCTGACTTCTCCAGACCAGTTCATTTATGCGAAATCACCAGACTGCATGTAAAGGTACGGCATTTTGATAGTTAATTTGGAAAACTGTAGCAGCGTAAGCCAATCTTAACCTGTTTGCTTCACGTTGGTTTTGTCACGTTTATGAGACGGGCAGCACTGTTCGGACTCAAGAGGCCTCTCCAAGAACAGTTTACTAAACTGTGCTTGAAATTCTTGAGTGTTTCAAGATAGGAAGAATCAAACATTGAGGAAGGCATTTTAGAAATCTACCATTATCCTACCATTATTCTTTCCATTAATACTCCAACAGCTCTAAACATGTTTTACCAAGTGCCCCGATACTTTCTGCCCTCAAAGCTGTATGCCTGCTGTCTTTATAAAATTAAATACGTTCTGCCGCGGGTACGGGGCATTAGACACAAAAGCATTTTTAATTCTGTGAACGTGTTTGAGACAGCACAGAAGCATTCACTAAGGAATCACCATGCCTCGTATCTACCAGAGAAAACTATTCAAATTCTGTACTTTTGTGTACAGAAAGGTACAGAATTTAGAAAACAATGATATTCAAAGCTGAAGAATTTTAGATGCGAGGCTAACTTGATAACGCCAGAGAGCAAAACGAAGCCAGGTTTACAACAGGAGGATTGTTCCAGGGAAGAGAGGCTGGTGGCTCTCCAAAGTACAAACAGCTGCACTTTACTACTTGGAACTTTCACAGAGGCCCAAAAATTCTTCATTTGCTCAGACTCATATTTAGCATTGCTTCTTGCCTGGGAGAGGGCAGACCCAGGGAGGACGCACAGAAGCACACAGCATTTGTGAACCGACACACAGCCGACCCGCAGCTACTCCTGTCGTGTAACCACTGATACAGGTGAGCGAGGACATTGAAATTCCGTGTTTATACTGTAGAAAAACGATAGAAAATCAACACAGGGTGAGACACAGAAAACAACAACAACCTTTTTTGTGACCATGTGAAGAAAATGCCTAAACAGTTAGGACATTTCACAGAAACTTGTGAAATACAGTGAAATGGAAAGCATCAGATCCTATCATTGTGGGATCCAAAGTGGTCCAATTCCGGGCCAGAGAAACGCATTTTCTCTTTCAGAGGTGCCAACTGGCAAAGGTCTGAGACGAAGAACCTAGGTCAGGTTTTGTCCTAGCGGGCTTGGAGCTCCAACCCAGAAGGGCAGCTGCCTTCAGCTCCCCCTGCCAGTGAAGAGTTGCAGGTCGGTGAGATTAACAGATTTTCAGATCAAACCTCTTAACGACGATGGACCGAAGGCTCCCGTAACTGCAGTTCTGGGTCAGCTAAGTGCTTAAACCGAGCTGCCACAAATGCAGGACCTTGCGGTCACAACACACGAATCCTGTGATCTTCTCCACAGAAGTGCCTACATTATATAAACTCGCTCCTTGCATACTAGCAAAATGTATTTCACTTCCTTCTCGAATTACTCGCTATGAGTCCTGCTGCTGGCATAGCTCACCTTCAAAAACCGGTAATTCACACAGCTATAGCAAACGGATTTCTAAAGCGAAGCGTAAATAGAGCTGGGAACTATTTCTGCTAATGCTGGTAAGCAAGTGTGGTAGGCTTGGTAAACTCTGCTATGGTGTATAGTATTAACCAGATTAAAAAGGATATAATTAGGTGGCAAATTGCTCATTAATACTGCCTTGTGTTGCAGACACTACGAACCATTCAACTGACACACAGCTTTTATTGTCTCTATTATCATTCCTTCTATTCTCCTCTTCGCTAATCTACTTTTTCTACCTTTTTCTTTTGCTCAAAGACATGTCCTACTTTTTCTGTTTCTTTTCCTCATCAACAGCAGTTCAGCCTTTTATTCAGACTTTTGGATTTCACTATATATCTGTCATGACCAATTTTTCTACGTATGCGTTCTCTCGGCAGAAAGCAATTAAGAAATATAACCCTCAGAAAAGCCAAGTACTGTAAGAGTATAAATGCTCTAGCATGCTACGGGGGGTTGTATTCCCTCTAAAGCTATTCCAATGCTTATAATACATCCTGGAGAACTGCACCAACTGAGACCCGAAAGACATAAGAGCTCAAGAGGCAGAATGTATGCAACTCGTGCAACCATGGGAAGTTTAGCAACAGGACAGCAAAAAAAGTTAAAAACGGAGATCACCTTCTCTTAAAACATTAACTTTTGCCTCCTGCTGCTTCTTGAAGAGGGGAGCTGAAAAGTACGACAGCCATCTTTGCCTATCTTGTCTTGACCATACACTAGGATTTCACAGGGAAATGACAGATCAGTTTAGAGCCTGTTGGAATGCAGACACCTTTGAAAAACATTAAAACTGTGACTTCTATGGGAACTGAACATGCACAAAACTGAAAAAATTCAGAAGTCATCATTTCTTTCTCCTAACAAAATCAGTCCAAAATGGAATTGCTATTTAATAAAGGGCTCCGAAAATAGAGGGATTAGAGATGCACCACTTCCATAAGGCGTAATGTATACATATCCTGCATACACACGTCGAGTCCAACCACTAACCTAACGCTGCCTAAGCTGCCACGTGTGTGAGCAAGCAAAATGGTGCACTTTGTAAGTCTGCGAACTACTCTCTTTTTCATTCTTCTCTCTGCAGCCCTCCTTCCACAATTTCTGGTCAAATTTCCTGGCTTTTTCCATACAAATAAGAATAATTTTCAAGCAAAGAACTCTGCAGCAAAGAACTGTTTCAGCTGTGCAAAAATGTTCTTGAAGAACAATCATATTTTTAGTCATCCATCACACACATCATTACACTGATGTAATATCCCTGTATTACTGAATACCGGATTTGCTTTCCTCAATACGTACACTACCACACTCATTTCAAAGTAGCAGTAATACATAACAAACCATGACTTAAGGCGAAGTAAAAGTCCCCAATTTTCCATTCAGCAGACAAACTAATTTCTGCTATTCCATACTCTCCTCAAACACGCTATACACTTGGGCAGGAGCCACTATAAACAGTTCGAGGCAGCCTGAAAGACCAGTAATCCCCACCGTGCTTTGAAATTCAGTGTAACTTGACCACATAACACAAGGGACTCGAATGACCAGAGACAGTTTTTGAAAGCCACTAAATGTTTATCTGACCCCTTGTGAACTCTTAATAAAATACTTGGCCGTATGGGCAGACAAACAACAACTAACATTTATCCAAGCTACAATTCCCACTGCGAGCGCGTGGGTTAGGTCCAGCTACCACAATTACCGCACCGGCACCTCCAAGCCGAATCCTCTCTCAGCCTGCAGAAGCTGAAGGTGCACCTTGCTCAGCAACACGCCAGACAACGGCGGTTGAAGTCAGCCTCAGTAAAAATGCAGGGCTGGGCTTTTCTTTAAAAATTACATGCTAGAGCTCCTGCGCTACTTTGAAAATCCTGTTCCCCCCGAATGATGTGTGAGCGTCCTATAAATCGTCAGGGATGAAAGGGAGCAGAAGCCCCGTTAAGCACCTTCTCCAAGCATTCAGTTATATTACATTAGGACCCATCAACATGTTTATCTTGGACCGTGATGCAGTACTTTAGGTATGTGGCCGATGGAAGAACTGCAGACTGAGGTTAAACAAAAGAGAACGGTGACAAAGAGAAAAAAAAGTCATGAAAGTATCAGGAGGCAGAGAAACGAGATAGCAGCAACGGAATCAGAGCAAGCACGCTGACATTTATTCAGACTAAATTTTCCAAAGGTACTAAGCACAGTCTTTCAACCATCTGATCTTAGTAGCACTTATGTTCAAGCAGGCATTAGACTTGGCAACGCAGTATTTTTGCTTTAATGATTTTCCTAATATTAAGGAAAAAAGCCAAAATACATTGTAAGAACTCTGACAGAAGAATGCATTATACCTGTTCTTTCTTAGGATGCTGGGGGGACACATGGCTACGGACTGACTAGAGAGAAAGAGAATACTTTGTGTTGAGATCACTTAAATGCTGATTAGCAGACAGTTAACTAAAGTAGTCTTCTTAATTTCTTTCAAGGAATGATCGTTTACACTAATATATGCTCAACCACTTTTTTTTCTTGACAAGACAAAGCACCTTGAGACCTGCTAAATTTTGAAGGCTAGAAATAACATATTTGTTCCTGACAGAAAGGATAGCCAAAATTATGTTGACTTACTGGTCCTTCCCATTCCCAGGTGCGAAAGAGACATGCCCACGCTGCCCCACAACAGCTGTGCAGAAGCCCCTTATCAACGGGGATGATATTTTGCACAGAGGAAGGATGCAGTGTCTTCGTTTAGACTTTGGATTGTTGGATGAATTATGCTTGTACTAGCCTATTCCTTAGAAGTGACCCTGTAGAGAGTTCACAAGCCGATACAAGAAGCCCCTCCAAACGATCTGTATCCTCACCCTAGCTCATACCTTACACGACAGGAAACAAAACCCATACTGATTTTAACTATTTCATTTGGTCAATGATTTTTTCCTCTAATATAACTTGCTTCTGATGGAATTTAGGAAGTTACGAAAATTCAACTTAGAATAACGTGACTTTTTAATTAACTCTTCAAGCAAAGGACAGTTACTAGTTCACATAGATCCGTGACTAATATTTACTGCAATGTCTTTATGGTGTGTAAATATTGCTTTACATTTCAGTCAGCAAGAAAAACAAACAGTAGGGTAACTGGTAATAAACTCTCTCAGGGTGAAAAATAAACAACAGGGGGGAAAAAACCTCCCAAAGTTTGTTTCATGTTGTGCATGGGTTTTTTTTAAACCAGCTCCCAATCTATATTGTTTGTATCCTGAAATTCTGCACAATGAATTGATGTTTACGTATTTAAAATTTGATTATAATAAGAAGCAGGAAGGCCAGAACTCCCAAAATATTTGCTGCAAATGTTTGTCAGAAATGCTAATCCCCATAAAATTCAGGAACGTAACAAAAGGCAAGAGAGCCCTCTCTCCGACGCCAGGCTCCCAGAAACCCATTTGAAGGAGACTGGGTGTGCTGGGGAAGGGAACACAACACAACGCAAGGGAAACACACACAGCCGCGCCATGGAGAATGGAGCTGGCGCTGCGAACTGACGGCTCCAAATTCTTGTCTCCCTCCTCTCCCAGCATCTGTTTTGGCTGGCAGCCGGCTCAAGAAATCCAACTGATGTCACCTGCCCAATCCAGCCCTGCTGTAACACGCTGCTCCAGGCAAAAACAAAGGCGAAAAGCAAGCAGAGAGCTCAGGGAGCCGGGGTGGAGAGGCAGTGCCTGAACCAGCGCCGCGGACTCACCGGAGCGGGACGCTGCCCCATCACGTCCCCGCTGCCCCGTGCTCTGGTGACCAGTACGGGGCAGCACGCGGTGGGTCACGGTACAGGAACTATTTAAGGTAAGGTTATACTCCATAACTCAAGTAATACATGAGATGTGCATTGTGAGAACACCCAGGTTTTAGTATCAGGAAAAAATAGGCAGGATTGATAAATTTCAAAGATATCAGGCACTACTGTGGGATAAAGATGCACCTACTTAATGGAAAATTAAAATATGTTACATTTTTACGTACAGATACCCTCAGTAAAGTCGGGCAGTTAGTTAATTGTATCGAATTCACAGTATTTACAACTCTATGTAGGGAGAGCAACCGAATTCTCCACACAAACCCTTCTCTACCCTCTTTTTTATTTCTCCCAAGTTAACAGAAAACTAAATAGCAAAAACCTAGCACGATGCAATGCTAATTCCCTAAGATAAAACCACCACAAGGTTTACTGTGGAGATGGCAACAGTAAGACACTGTTTTATTTTCAGTTCTCTCATTAAATTTAAAGCAGATAAATTGGCTTTCACTTAAGATGTTTGCATTAGGGCAGAGGCTGCAAGGCCAAAAAGGTACTAAAAATGGTGACATCAGACACAAAGAAATCCATTAAGAGCCGTTTCCCCCATCGAAATGGCTCCTGTAGGGTTCTCCCCTACTCGGCCAGCGCATCGTTACCCTCAAAGCCCACATCTGCCGAGAACGAAAAAATTATCTTTCACTTACTAAGATTAGATATTTTAACACAGTAAATTAAACATGTAATAGATCTCAAATGTCACCGCAAATTAATTGATTTCTGAAAAGCCCTTTGGTTTTGGCTTTAAGCACCAAATTGTAGCCTGAAGTTGCTAGTATGCAGCCTCATTCCAAAGAAACGGTAATCGTTTGAAAATGGAAATGTTATTTAATTCATTATGAAATTTTTATGCCCAGAATTGACTCACAAAAGTATATTTAGGCCCTGGATTACATCCAAACTGAGAATTAATTATGTTTTAAACTACTTCCATTGTAATTCCTCATCTTCCTCACCTTACTTGTTCTTTTTTAGTCCCGTACACGTGACTGCACACAACTGCCTGGGGAGCAAAAAGGGCAGCAGCGTCAGAACCAAGGAGAGACTACTTTTTCCTGCACCTACATTAAGAAATGAGCGCAATTACACAGTTGGCATCAAATCCATTTTCTAAAATTGAGAATGAGAATATTAGTCTTAAAATAAAACGTCTATCTTGGAGGTGCTTACTGAACCGTAATGCCATAAAACCATTCATCCTGGAATCCAACACATTTCTGAACGTAACTAAATAAACCAAGCAAATATGAAGTACGTTAATAGCTCCTGTCGAAGAGACAGCAAGCTCTGCCTTCTCAAAGGTGCCTGGGCCTGCGTAACACCAGGAAAATGCAGACAGATTAGCAGGGCTCCTTCAAAACAGTTTTTCTTCCCTGAGGGTTGCCATGCAAATAGAGGCAACCTTTTATTGAGAGCACAGCTTGCCTTTTAGCTGAGCACCCCTCTCCAGCACATTCCCTTCGTTCAGTACCATTCACTTACTGACCCTTTCCCACAGAAGAGGACGTTCACAGAAAGCTCAATTTACAGGTCAGAGTGGTTTGGGGTTTTTTTTTCCTGTTTTCCCCAGAGTCAAATGATAACGCTTTATCTAAAGGCGCCGACAGAGTAGGCGATCTGCAGTATGTTGCCCATAGATGAACAAACTAAAATGATTTAGTTTTTAGAACCAGAGGACCTGCTACCACTGTTAAGATGTCAGAAAGTTCTGCATACTCAACTGTCCATAGAGCCCAGGCTGAAATATATAGTAAATCGAGACCTACAGACCTGTCGCTGAGCAAATAACTTTGCAGTGGAGGTGTGCCAACCGGCAAGCTTTCCTAGGGGCAACCAGATACTGCTGTGCTACGGAGGGGTGCTGCTCCAGCAAAGCTTCCATCTGTCCCAATTGGCCATCCCCCCCCGCCTCCCCTCGTCCAGTTTGAAAAGATCACTGGTTTGCTGCTGTACCTCGAGCAGGACTATGGCTGCAATTACTGGGCTGTGATTACAGTTTGGGATTTTGTCCCACGCTCTAGCGGATACGTGTTTACACACAGAGTAACATTTAAATATGGACCGTACCTATGGTGAAAGCAAGTAGCCACTCTGAGCAGCTTCTATTTACCGTAGAAGAGCTATTAAGCTGAAGCATTTGGAATTACTATGGCTAACTGTAAGAAAAGAGTAGCGAAAGGAAGCTCAAGAGAGCAGCCTTGATCATAATTCAGTCAATGAGAGAATTCCTAACAATTTCCGACTGCTCAACATTTAGCCACGTACCTTCAAATCACACAAACCAGTTAAATCTTACAAAGATGCCTGAATCTTCAACACCTGCGCGTGAAATGCAAGTGCGCTGGACCTCCAGAGCATCAGGCACGGAGCTATTCGCTACCTTCGCTAACCGTTCCAGTCTGCGGGGGCTGTGGGCAGTTCCCCCCAGGAAGCAATTCCTCCCCTCTTTGTGGCCCAGGCAGTTTCTCAGTTCTATCCGGCAGGTTTTCCCTGCGCCTGCTGCTCCGAGTCACCCCGCGGCCGGCAGGGCCGGTCACACGCCGTGCAAGCGCCGCGCTCCCACAGCAGAAAGGGCCTTTCGCTGGCCTGGAAGCGAGTCGGGAAAGCTGATAATGTCACAAGTACTGTAAACTATATAAATAAATAAAATCCTTCAGAGTCACTCTGTAGCTTGATTAGCGTGCCTCCTAAAGTATCTCTTGCAATCCTAGACTTTAAAACGCCACATATTACAAAAAACCTGCATGAATCTGTCTAGGGCTGGAACCCCACATTCGGGATTGCTGAATTCCAAAAAGCTGACTGTGAGTAAACACACCGCTGCGTAACGGCAAGCTGCATCACCAAATATACCGCAATCGTTTCCCAACAAGTACGGTTCTCTTGTGTTTATAATAATTCAGCGTGCTGGCAGGCGCGCTCTGATAGAGTTTCTAAAAATACTGGCGTGTCAGGAATACAGCAGCTCCGGCAGCCCCCGCCTCGCAGCTCCGCAGAGAGCACAAGACCGCGCGTAGCCCAACGAGATTCTGCTCAGCTTTCCGGTAATAAAGTTGAGTTCCACTCTCACCGAATTTGAAGCAAATAAATGTCTTGTGGTAACGTGATTCTGTGAATATAAAACCACGCCAGAAGCAGATTTCAAATAGCTAAACGGTTAGTGCATTTGTCATTTAAAGTCCTTACCACACTATGTACTAAAAGAAAATGTATTACTGATAAAATGCACAAAACTTGAATTAGAGGAGTTTTTCACTCTCCAGGGTATGTGCAAAATGTAATGGATATATTCTTAGCTTTCATAAGAATGCTTTAAATTTTATTTAGCAACATGAAAATATTTTAAATAATTGTGATTTAATATAATCCCTCCATAATATTGCTATTCCCACATCTTGATATGCTGTGGTTTTTATTTACAAAATGCAAAAGTAGAAATAATTTTAAAAGCAGATTTATTTTTTTTTTAAATTACCTAAGCTGTTTGAAACGCTTACTTGCTGTAAAACTGAGGCTATAATTCTCTCACGAACGATTATCAGCCTCTAATGTCTTGTTTGAAAGAATCTTCACTCTTTGATGAATACCTTCCTTTTTAATTTTAAAGTAGCTTGCTTTTGATAACAGCATTTAAAATACCAACTTCCAGTTTTATGCTGGTGTGTGTCCAGCCATCTGTTAAATACTAAAGTTAATGCGGAATAAGTAGGCTCCTGCTACCTTATTATACACAATGATTACATAGTATTCTTTGCCATTAAAAAACCTCACCTCTTTACATAATACCATTTAGAATATAAAACTTTGACAAATAACTGAAAAGAACAGTCAGGTCATAGAAATTTACAGCTGAATCTCTCTTTTACTAAAGGTAAAAATCCCACCTTTAACAAAGTTTATATCCTCCTGTTCTTTTCCAGAACACATAAAATAGCGGCTGGAAATGGCAGTCACCCAGGAGGTTCCTCTTTTCAGCCTCGGATGAAAGGGAGGATGAAGCATTCTGCCAAACCAACTGAAAAACTCCGACCATACACCGCAGTAGACAGCGCACTATGTATTTTACTGGCACAACTCTCCGAATCAGAAGCAAATTCTTCATCTGACTTTTACTTCCAACACATTGTACCCCCCTCGCCCCCATGGCTTGAGGAGTCAGCACACGATGGACCCGGAAACCGGAACGGTATTTTGGTAACGATAACGCCTGGGACTTCAGCTCTAGAATTAGCTTTTCCCACATATAGAAGACACAGCCCAGCATCTTCCTAGGTTTGTAACAACAGACAAATGAACTAGAGCAAAGGTGACTTTTTTCCTTTTTACTTATGCATTATTCTCTTTGGACACAGAAAGCCGCACGGTCGTACTGGTGATTTTATTAATGTCTTTTTCTGTACATGATTTCTGACTTTTGGAAGCTACCAATGCCATCCTGTTTGATGAAAAACAGATAAAAGCCACCAGATTTTAGATGAACATATGCAGTAATACCTCTTAGAATGAGATTTAATCTGGAAACTGAATAAACAGGATAGATTTGGATTTAGACTAGCTTTCTGAACTAGAACAGCCGTGAAAGGTGCATGTTCCTAGATTCATTACTTGACAGCTTTTCTCAAATGAGAAACCAGCTAAATAGTACGAGAAGCACTCAAGACGCTGTATCCAGTTTATGATCTGTAACTTTCTGTGGCTAGATCTCCACCAGAGCTGCTCTGGCTGGCACCGTCGTCGTGAAGACTGTGTCAGCATTTCCATTATGAACCGAGGGCCTTATAAACTCCGCTTTGAAGAGATCACTGCGTACTGAAACGCAGCATACAATTTTTCCATGCAGGAGCAAATAGTTTATTACTGCTATTAAAAAGAGTGATGTTATTTCCAGCTCTTCTGCTCGGCATTTTATTCTCGTTTCTTTACAGAGAAATACCAGAAGATACAGGTTTCAGGGAGAAAAAAACCTAACAGCAAAGCCTAATGAAATCCAGAATCGCTTCCCAGGGAACTCTGGGAATGTGTAGGGATAAAGCAAAGACGGCATTGCCAATTCTCGACTCACTGAAAACTTGACCAAAAATTACGTGTGGAGCTCTTGATTCTGCAAGCTAATTTACACTACGTGCGCTGTGCCGTTTGTCCTGCACTCACACGGGGAAAAGACAAGACCAGACGGACAATCAGGCTGCTCCTCCGTCCTTTCCGTGCCTAAAACTAGCTCCTGCTCGGCACGCGCTGGAACCCCAGCCTGCCCCTGCTAGGACAGGAAGATCTCTTCAGAACAGAGGTGCAAGCTGATGAAAGGGCCTAATTAAGAAGGGGGCCAGGTGATTTCTGGAGGACAATAGGGAAAAAAAAAAGAGGCGGCACATGTAAGAGGAGTGTTTAGTTTTGTTTCCAAAAAGGAGATGCTCAAAGTGGGCTGCAACCTATGGCAGATCCCTGAACAGAAAAGGATGAGAAAAACAGCAATCTCTAGGCACAGCGTGTGCAGTCAGGGAGATACCCTTCTTTCAGTGCAACCTCGAGGCAGGTTTGTTGAGGAGAGAGGAGGGAAGAAGAATTGGTTTTGTCCTCGACAGAAACCCTAGGAAGACTTGAGGGATGGAATTCATCACCTTTACCTGCAGAGAACAGAGGCTTTCCTTGTATAGCCAGTGGAGAGACGGGAGATTCATAGCACTATTCATTTGAGCTATTTTAAACACCCAGCCAAGGGCAGCAACATGAATTATGTGCTAGAAATGCCTATTAAAGTCCAGACAGCAATCCCTAAAGCAGGTCTCCGAACTCAGAGGCGGGCAATCCAAGAGACGAAGTCGCTGTGCAGCATTAGCCCTGCGTGGCACAGGAAGAGAAAGACACCCTTTAGAAGTGCCCAAGACTTGCCAGCCCGCTCGCCTGCCCGTGCCGGCATCAGGGGAGCTGCGCTGCCTCGGCTCTCCTTACGGAGACTGGGGAGCACACGTTTGCTCCTGACATAGCTTTTGCCTGTTTTGGACTGCTGAATTCTCCAGAGTACGCTCCTGGTGTAACGAAGGCTGCAAATAAAGTGTTAGCAATCGGACTGTTCTTGGCCTGTGCCATTTAGAGTGCCGTGCCGCACTCGGTAATTGCCTCTGACATGGAAGAGGCAGAAGCAGCTGAGCACGGCTCAGCCACAGGCCCGGGACACCAGCCGTTCCTCCCTCCTGCCCAGGTAACTGCCGCTACGCCTGCACGGACAGACGGACACAGGCAACAAGGAAAGGCCCTACTGCCAAGCCTGTTTCCACTCGGCGTGTTGGATCTTCATGGAGCAGCTGCTAGTTCTAATATACTTCATTTTCCCTGGGAAAACCGGGTAGACAGATGAACACTTCTACATTTGTTCCTTAGAACAGGGTTTGTCCCCTTTTTCCCTATTTAACCTTTGGAGTTCTCGGACACTTTGGCTTGGTTCAGAAAGCGTAAGAGAAGCAATTAAACCCCTTTTCCAACTCAAAAGCCCCACCATTTCCCACACCGACTCAAGTCCTGAAGAAGTATGGGTGTGGGGCTACTTACAGACGACACTGAACACTCTTGTCAAGGACAGGCTGGGGAATGACCACAGAAGCAGCAAGAAGCGCCACACTAAAAGAGAAGTTTAAGATCTCTTTCTGGGGACTGCATTAACTAACGTGAAACAAATAAACCCTTGCAATGGTTACTGGGGAGGGGGCAGGAATCCCTTTTCATTTATTTCATCTTCAAAGATTCGCATCAGTTTTTCTCGTGCTAATCAGCGACACATTTGGTGTCTCCATGCTAGCTCACGAAAGAGACTTTCAGACTTTGCCATAGCTGGCACTGAAACACTGAAGGAGGGTGTGTTGTTTTTAATCAAATGGATCAGTTTACGTACAAAAGTAAAAAACTAGAAAATTCAATCCAGAGTTGAATTTCATACTAACCAAAATGTGTCTCATACTTTGCAGATCACACTGCTAAGAATACAAAACAATGTTATTCCCTCCATTCCCCTCTTTAATTGTCATACGTGGAATGTGCCTTATAAATTGAGGGTTAGCACAGGGCAAGCACAGACAATTGCCACTTGTTCCTGAGAGCTAGGTCAGGCCACGGGATGGAATTGCTAGGTAAGGAATTCTTCTTGTCCAACCCACCGGATCCAAGACAGAGTAGAAATTTGAAGCAAATGGAAAAGGAAAGTAAATACTATGGCAGGGATACAGCCTAAAGATTTGGCTAACAGCAGCTCCTTTACCAATTCATCATCTTCAGAGGACTCGGACAATGTAATTTATTTCACTTTGCCATCTCCAGTTAAGAGAACAGCGATCCACAATGCTGAGAGAGGTAACTCATGAGGCAATAAAATACAGAAATATAAAGAAAATAGCATAGTAGCACTAAAGCAGACACTGGCTATTGAAAACTGCATAATTTGTGAGATTGTCTAAAGAATAAAAGCACAATGTTGGTCATCCCTGAAGGAGTCTCTTTTACTCAAATGTATTACAATTTTTCCAGTGTGTAAAATTGAATAAGACTGTATTTCCCCCATTTGATCTACTTTTCCCCCAGCTGGAATAAAACCCCCACCATCCTAAGACTTCCATATTCATAGACTATGAGTAAGCCGGAGCACGGTGTGTCAAGATCTTTTGACCTAAAATAGGATAACAGTACACACCAAACTATAAGGCAAGTTAATTGGCATTTTTTTTCCCTTTTATTTGATAATATATGATATAGTATGTCATGCTCACGTCCCTTTTCCGACAAATTGCTGTCCATATAGACAGCTGATGGGTCAGCTATATATAGGTTTCTGCATGGAGACTTTGTATGCATTTCTGAACATAAGCTCCTTTATATATATGACATTACTTCACAGGCCAACTAAGAACTAAGGTAGTTCCTTAATTTCACGGAGTTCCACATTCTTCAGATGAACTTGTTAACCACTTCCCATAGAGTCCATATGAAAGCCACTATACGCGTTGCACGTGTTTCGCCCAACCCTGCTTCTACTTTCAGATAGAGGAAATTTTGCCGAAGACAGCGCCCCAGCGTCAGGCGCTGGTGTGGCACACCTCTTTGGTGTCCACATTCAACTCCTCTGGGCGCTGCGCAATGCAGAATTGCGGCCCTTGCTGACCGCTGAACCGTGTTTATCCCAGCTTGCTCTTTCTGGTTTACATGCCCCCATCGCAGCTGGGATCTTTAGGAGCATAAGTAGATTCTCTGTACTTTCACAACAATATTTATTCTAAAATTATTTCTAAGAAAGGAAGAGAAAAGCTGAGTTGTGAGAAACGAAGACTTGCAGAGTCCAGAGTTGCCATTTCTGTTTGTTAACTAAATACAATTCAATACCGCTACTACAACATTTTGTTAGGGCACTTTGTATTTTTATCACAACAAAGATGCCTTTGTCAGGTCTCTAAAACAGTTGTCCAATACATGAGATTTTTGAAGTGTTTCCCACAAATACAGCCATGCACTTGCAGACCCCAAATGATAGACAATGTGAGTATTTGTTATGTGCCACAGAACATACACACGCTTCACAGTAGCCTATTGCCTTACATATAAAATATCATAGTAGTCAAAGGAATTTGTAACAAGGCCTCCAAATAAAATTTTTCACAACTGGACATAAGCTCATACTTTACTTAATATTTCATAATGACTTGTAATGAAATACATCCTGCTTGCCCCAAACCGCTTCTGTCTAAAACAGAAGATATTTGAAAGGTCATAAACACTTGGTCGCAGTAGGACTGCAGACGCCCGCCTGAACGTTTGCACTCCAGATAAATAAGGCTGTAGCAGCTGCTGCTTACAGCCCCGGGCCCATGCCCTATATCAATCAAATACACACAAACTTGTTTAACTGGAAGAGTCTAGAATATTTTTTTAAGCTAACAACTATAAAGCATGACAACTTTTCCCCTCAGCTTAACAGAGCAAACATTTCAGGCGCACCCTCACTTAGCATCACTGGTCCTCCAAACAAACTTCTGTGGGATAGATTAAAAATGACACCTTACTAAAGAATGTTTTATATGTAGACAAAATAAAGCAAAACTTTCACCAAAATGCTTTCATTCCCCACACTGCCTATGGCATCTTGCCTAGCCAATCACCTCTACCCACAACATTTCTGGGCTTAGGACAAATATGAGAAAACACCACAAAAAAGTTTTAAGTTTCAATTAATTCTTTATTTTTGAAACTTTCTGCACTAAGGAATGCAAGTACCATTTGGACGGAGCGCCTCTGAGACTGCCATGCTTCATGGCTGACTAAATTGATTTCACATGGTAACTAAGACTAAGAGCACACAGGAACAAATTTCATAATTCTCCTCTGGAAACACTGAAGTATGTCTTCGGAATGTGAATCACTATGAGACTGCAGATCAAAGGAGTGACTCTGGGGGTTAGATCCTTGAGGAAAACGAGAACTACTGCAGAGACACTGGGGCACATCTCTCTGCAAGCTGCACAGACCCGTAAAACCTCTGGTGCTTTTGTACGAGCTTTGACATACTACAGCTACCCATATCATCGCTTATGGCGCGTCTCCGCAACAGCTATTATTGGAAAGGAACAGGGATAATAAAGAGGAAAGGGAAAAGGGAAAGGGAAAAATGAGACCTACTTTCCTCCCCTCCCCCCCATTTCATTTTTAGTATGAGATTTAGTATTTCATTTCAGAGAGCACTTAACATACTGTACTGCATACATGAAAGTCAAATGAAGAAGAAAATCAGTGAAGTTTCTGCACGCCAAATTTTCCTGCTGAAGTGTTCTCAGGTTGGCCGGAAAGACACTGTGCACTACTTGGCAACATTGCTAGCTTATAGAGGGGGAAAGGAAAGCTGTGACTGGAAAGCAACTTTTTTTTATTTTTTTAAAATAAAGCCTAGGGCAACTTTGTGATTTTCTGCTCACAGTATCTGCTGAAGAGCTAAAAGGTGGGTTATAGTGGAGTGACAGGAAAGCGCAGAGTCACCCAGGGCCTTGCTGCAGCGAGCAGCGGTGCTTCTGTGCCACGTTTCAGTGGAGGAAGGCGCAGGAGAACGGGCGCACAGGAGCAGCGAAGACCAGGCTGTTCAGTGAATCTGTTTTCACAGCTGGAGACAGAGTGCCTACTGCTCTATATACAGCATCACCCAGCTTAGGAACTCAAGTGGGCAGTGTTAAATTGCACAGGAAAGCAATTTAAGCAAATGACTAATCTAAACCCTTAAGTTTCATTCCTACTTTGGTCTTTTAAAAAGTGGCTTAAAAACGTAAAACATCAATCCTCTCCCATTACAACAAGGCAAAACCAGAGAACACTGATTTTGTCATTTTAAAGCAAAATCAAGGCAAAGACAAACAACGAGACAGTTTACCAAGTTGTGCCAACCTACTTGTACAGTTGTTTGATCAGGATTTGTGGCGCACAGAAAAGAGGACACGTTTTTAATTTCCAGAAGGCAAAAAAAAAACCAAAAAAAAAAATTACCCTAAGAAAGATTTTCCCTCCTCCCCCCCCCAACTTCTTGGTACCCTACCTGCTAAGCCAATGTCTGGATTTGAACTATTGTAAGATTTCTATAGTCTGAGCTACTACTGCATTAATAGACACATTTTAAAATCGTAGAGAGGTACACACGTGTGTACATTGTACTTGGAAGGTGTCAAAGTACTTGTTTCTAAAGACAGAGTTCATGAAGAATTCATCATGCAGGAAGGTCTCAGCCAATTAAATTAACATGAACACTTAACTTGCCATTTGAACGTTCTGATTTTTAAAAATCTTTCCAGCTGATGTAACACTGAATTAAGAAAACACACGTGACATTAGGATCTCAAAATATTACACTGGATGCGCTCATAACCGAGAGCAAAGTTACGTTAGATTAGAAACAGAGAGGATTCGTGGCTCGCTCCAGAGAGATGCAGAACATTCTAGCACTAACAATGGAAGCGCTTCAGTCGCCTCAAGGCTTTCTAGGGCAATTCTGGATTTTACTGGCATAGCACACTCAGCATCATACTTACTGCGGTGCTGGCTGCTGTGGGAGCAGGAGTGCCACGACCCTCTTTACCGACCCCTTGGTTTTGTTCTTCAGGACCACGGGTGACAAGAATCCTGAAGTGCTGCTGCCTCGTGTTTTGATCTGGTCTGATTTTAAACAAGCATCCCTGCCCTTGAGGAATCCGCTCCACTGAACTGCTTCTAGGCATTTCCGACCCGTTCCTGCCATTTCCATGCAGTCTGGAATTCAATCCATCCTCCGCGGGGCTCGTTTCTTCTGTCGGCGGCTGGACAGGGTAGGAAGTACTCCTTTCTAGCCGTATCCGAGGATACCTGACCAATCTGTCCCCTTTTGTTCCAGTAAACCCAAAGTTATATTCGCCTCCCGCACCTGTACCACTTGACTGCGGTTGCTGTAACTGGAGAACAAAGAACTTTTTCCCTGAATTTGCTGACAGGTCTGGCACGTGCTGCAGAGACCAACGCCGGGGTTCAGGTGTGGGAGCAGCATTTTGCGCCTCAGTACCGAAGGGCAGCAGAGTAACCTGAGGCACATCTGCACTTGAAGCTCGATGCTGAATCCGCAAACCACTTATGTTTAAGCCTGAAGCCGCTTCGTTTGCCTCATCTTCTCGGGTAGTTGATGAAGCATCATCACTCTGGTTATTAGGAGGAATAGTGCAAACTATTCTACGATTACAGCAAATAGTTCCATTAACCTGTTGCCCTAGCTCTTCCGTCAGCCTGGGTGGAGAATTTTCAGGAGTCGCCTCTGGACTGCTCGGAGAAGAATGGTTTTCGACAGGGGATACGTAACGCTCCCTGAAGTCTGAGAATTTACAGGGAAGCGTCTCCTCAGGAGATTCCAGGGTTGCACACTCGTCCGCGCAGCCGTTCGCAGCTTTGCGCTGAAGGGAGATCTGCATTGACGAGCTTCTCGTTGGACGCACATCAATGCTGTTCAGCAGCTGGGGAATAAACATGGATGTACTCCTTTTCAAGGAGCCCACTTCTTGCAAATCGCCACCACCACCATAATCTGCTCCATGTCGGGAGAAGGCATGAGGACTGTTTCTTCTTGGCAAAGTGTGGAATGCCATGAAAAAGTCATCTTCTCTCTCCCGGTCAAGGATCTCCGATTCGGGGGCTGTGTTGCTTCGCCCAGAGCCAAAATGAAACCGCAGCCGATGGGCCATGGTTTTACACAGACAAGAAAAGGAGAGGGAGAACAGCAACAATTCAGGCACTGCCAGAAGTTAAAAACCAAAGACATAAACTCCAAGAAAAAGCGTCCCATCTGCCAAACTGTTAGCACTGCAGCCCTGATAGCGACAGATAGCAGAAATAGCCCAAGTGGCAAGCAGCATTCCAGGCATGATTGGGTAAGAGCAGTCAGCGCTCCTACACACTGTGACATAGGGTAGGATGGTGGGAGTCACGTGGCCTGCTTCCCCCTCTCCAGTGTAAGCTAGTGGGGGGGTTTGTTTTTTCTTTTTTCTTTTTTTCTTTTTTTAATGCCAGCAAGAGCCTGAAACAGCACCTTCCCAGCTGCTCCTTTTCCATCAGAGAGGAGCGGCCCCAGCGGGAGAGCTCTCACAGCTGACTAAGGCAGCGAACACACTCGGCGCTGCTATAAATCTAAACCACATCATATTCTCAAGGCACATTTTATAAAGCACACCCACAAAAAGTTAGCTACAACAAAACCACTTTGATTTAGTGTTAAAAGTTTAAGTCAACTCCACATGCAAATAAGAAAAATTACTTCAAGTTTAACATTTGGGTGTGTGTTACAGCATCAGGCTGTCATGGCAGAACACGAATAAATATAGCACTGTTACGCTTTCAATTTTAACTGTGCTCGTAACACGATTAAGCAACGAACTTCTTGCCTTTAAAAAGCCACAACTTTTACATTGCCCCTACGAACACAATATAACTTACGCTACCCTGCGCAGTTCCTTTTAATAACTAAACATTACAACAAACAAAGCAATCGTACATATGGCAAAGAGCTCTCACACAATAAAAACAGCAGAAATGAGCAAGATGGCAGGAGACAAAGTTTCTATTTCAGTTTTACCAGGCAGGAAAGACGAGGGAAAAACCGGAGACGGGTGTTGCATGTCGTTTTGTACCGATTTGTCTAAAACACCGTACAGAAACTCTGCCCATTGCTGGCCAGCCTCCAGTGAGAAAGTTAGCAATATTCCCGCGAGTGTGACTGCCAGCACGGAACACAGTTACGCTCTCCGAGAGCCAAAAGACCTCAGAAGAAGAACAGACAGACAGGATACACCAAAACGTCAACCAAACACCCTAAATCAGCTCTCTCACAACGCCGAAGCTCAGCGGTCCGAGGATACTCACACTTGGTGTGCTCACAATAGCACTTGTGAGCACATACTGGAGAAGAAACTCCCTTTAGCAAGAAGTGCAGCCTCATTTCAGCACATGGGCTTTTTGTCCCTCGGAGAACGTGAAAGTGTCAGTTTTGTCAACAGCTCTGAAAATGTGGAGGGTCAATGCTCTATCGAGACATTTAAACCTCTATTTGCAAGCAGCTTGTTTTCAAAAGACAGAATATGACCAATCACAAGAGAAATGGAAGCTTAAAACGATTAAACTGCCAACAGACGGCACAATCCCCTATTGTTTTAAGCAGACTATGAGCCAACAAGAAGAAAAACATGAATAGCTTCTACAGTGCAGCAGTGTTGTAGATTGCCTTGTGGAAGCACAGGTGTTGATAGTATTTTATCTCTCTTTTTTTTCAGATGAAATGCGTTATCCAAGGACACAGTTTCTCTTAGCCCGAAGATGAAGCTTGCATCGTAACTTCTCTATTTTAATGGGGAGCTAGAAAGGAAAGGACGTACTGCAAAGACAGAAAGTGCTTTGGTAATTTGGGAACATGAAGAAGAAACAAAGTTCTTGCAATAAAACCCATGCAAATATTGACAATAAGTACTTCAGAGTAAAGCAAAAATAATCAGTTCAAGGTCTCTCATTCCATAAGCACAAGGTAATGGAAAATCTGCCACTCCGAAAACCCCCAGGTACTTGCTTTGTGAGTGGGCTCAGAACACCTTCTGAAAGGACAGCAACGGGTCACTGCCTCTGCCCGGAGGTGACAAGCCCGAGGGCAGGCTGCCTTCGGGAGCAGCATCACAGGAAGACAAACAGAAAAGGGTTCAACTTCAAGTAAAGTACCAGAACTGCCAGTAAAAGGTCAGTAGCGCATACAGAAATTTGAAAATCTTAAGCAATATATCTGAAATGAGTCCACTACAACCGTCACTTCTCAGCTGTCACTGCGGATGGAAGTTTTTCCCCCAAACCACCCCCCATTGCCATGACCCATGGACATCCCCGTGCATGCCACCGCTCTCTCCAGGCCAGAGCGGGTCCAGCTTTGTCCTCCCTGCTGACACAAACATACTCCAGCCACCCCCCAAGACTGGGAAGAGCTGGCTGACGACGTTCAAAAGGCACAGGACAGTTTTAATAGTGCAAGTGGTCATTACGATCACTATACGTCAATAAATATGCTCACAGCCAGCCCACTCTAAATACACCCCGTCACAGATTTACTGATTTACGGCCTCCTAAAGGAAGGTACAGAGTCATTTGGCTCTAAGTCCTCTTCCCCCTCAACAAGATTACAGCTTGTATGGTTTTCCTTCTTCTACATTTAACAGGAAGAGAGAGGAAACGAATATAATTTTTGAAGACAGATGTTCGCACACCGCATATTTTTTAATAAAAGGATCTTCACAACACCGATCCTAATCTTCACAAAGCAAACAAGTTTAGCAGAGGTGGTACCGCACCCAACCAAGAAAACATTAACACCTGATGTCAAAAGCAAAGTGATGGTATTACAGCTTTCAAAAGCCAAAACCCCCAAAGTCATTCCCCCAGTTGCCCTGGCATATTTCACCTAGCATGTTCAGAATGAGTATGGCACTTATTCCATACATGTCTGTGCAAAAACCTTATCTACTTAATCATACCAAAGCAAGAAGCAGTAAGATGCTGGAAGACTAAGAGCTACTGCATCGGACAAATCAAGTTCAAGACTAAAACCACTAACAATCTGCTGGGCGTTATGACGCAGAGAACTGAAAACATAACTAAGAGCATTATTTTGCCATTACCTTGAACCTTCATACACCCACGTCTTGAGTACAAGGTGCAGCTCTGGCAACCACATCCGAAAAAAGGATGCAGAAGGATTAAAAGGTACGGGGAAGAGACACTAAAATGATCAGGGGATGAAGCAGCTGCCTTGTAAGTGACTAAAAAGGCTGTGACTTTATTGGTGATTTGCAGCGGAGAAGCCTAAGGAAGACTACGACGAGGTTTTCACTGCAAGAATACTGGGTTAAGGAGGACCCTTTGGTCTGACCCAACAGAGCACTACTCTTGTGTTTAACGCTCTAGGAGTCCCACACCCAGGCACTTTTAATGCTTGTAGCTGCATTTCTTAGCACACGTAAACAACAGACAAAAATACGTCTTTAAGATGTGCTGTATTTTCATCAGCTGCGCTAGACAGAGCCTTGCGATTAGTAAAACACAATTAAGTACGGCAAGCACTCACCAATCTGTTTTCATCAAACACTTCAAACAGGAGCCGATGATTGGTTGGGTTTACCTACGAGAAAATTCAAACAATGTCACTTCAGGTTGATGAGCTTGATGATAACAATATACAGGTATCAGCTCACACAGCGATTAAACCAGGGCAAACAGAACAAGACTAACGGGCTTTACGTAAATCGTTAGTTTTGCTTCAACTGGAGCACTGGAACGCTTTGTTTCTAAACCGACTGCGACTAGAAAGAGCGTCGCAGTTAACATTAAAAGCTCTCATTTGCTGTGTTCGATGCAAGACCGTTTCCGCATTTCTCTTCCTACAGAAAGCTCCGAAGCGGAACGGCGCGGCTGCCGCACGCTGCCGAGAGGAGCGAGGAGAGGACACCCCTGGGCAAACCCGGCCCCCCAGCGCGTGCTGCAGCCAGGAGGCATCACAGTGCCCCGGCCACGCCACCTTGGTCTCGGGAAAGGAGCTCTGCGGTTTGGGGACGAGCCCCAGGCTGGGCAGACAATCAGAACTCCCAGGTGGGGTTTTTTGTTCTACAGCTGCAAAGCTCAACTAAACTGCCGGGAGCAAGAGTTCTACTGCACTTCTTTCAGAATTTCACAATCAGCTGTATTTCGGACTGTCCATCGCTCACCATTTCTAGCCCAAGTATCGCACGTGCCTGTGGAAAACCCAACAGAAGCCTCTCCAACACTTGAAAACAGCAAGTATACTCCAGAAAATTATTTACATTGAAGTAAATTTAAGCGGAAAGACTGCCAACATTTAAAAGGGAAAAAACCAAACAACCAAAGATCTCTGGCAAGAAGACAAACCAGCCACTATTAAACAAGAAAAAAGTTCTACAGTATTTGATCCACTTGATATATTTTTTTCAGAAAACTCTGTAAGCCAGGTTACACAATGTCCAACTTGTTTAATTAAGAAAATATAGAAACAATATTCCTCAACGGACTGATAATTCTGTGGGGGCGGTGATGGACTTGCCCAGTTTTGAGAAAATCAGAGAACTGTGACACACAAACAAGGGTATGCAGTACTTTATATAGTCACATTATTGTTTGGGATTTTCAAGATGTTTTAACGGAGCTTCCATGAACTAGATCTGTAGTTTAAGCAACACTAGTTGTGGCAGTTTTGTGTATTCTCTTTTCCTGGGAAAAGTAAGTGATTAAAAAGACTACCTTGAATAATATGTTAAAATTGTAAGCACAAATAGAAATAACAAGCTTGCTTAATCCCCAGTAAATATATTTCACTTCAAAACACATGAATGTGTTCGTTACAGTCTGCCTCAGAACTCAGCATGCTTCCGAGACGAGCATTCGTACGGATGGGCTTACGGAGGCGAGGTCATCCACGGCTGAATCACGTACGCGGTCAGGATCAGATCTGGGAGAACTCGAAATGACTTCAAACAGGTGAACAGCCTATTTGACTTTCCTAATTTCCTCTGCATTCTTACAGCCAGGTAGCTTAAGCTATCCCATGGTAGAGCCACCTCTATACCGAGAGGTGTGCAAACGTCAAAAAGCATCGTGATGACAATAAACCCCCTTAGCCTCAGTTGTCGTTTAGTGTCAAGATGGTTCCTGCAGACTCTGCATAACGTTAGGAAGTCTAAGTCCCTATTTCCCCTCTGAGCACATTATAAAAATAAAAATATTTCCTTAAAGATGATTTTACACATGTATCACCCAGTTGCAAAACCTAGAAAAGCTATTTGGGACACCTTTCAAAGTAAAAATTCCACTTAAACCTCAAAAACCTGCGTATTAACAATTATATTGGTGGGAACAATCTATTAGCAAGACAGTCAACTGCTAAGACTCAAACAACGCTCGATACGATACTCGTATTTAACAATCTACAATGACATCTTTTCTCAAGCAGCTGTTTAAGATTAAATTTTAAAAACCACTGAAATTCTACCTAACCTTCTTTTGTGAAAGCTACAGCTGCACTAAAATTAAGTCATTCTTCTTTGGAAAAATATTTTCAGCAACTAAATAACAAAATTGCTATCACCCCTTCTCATTTTTATTACGTTGGGTTTTATAATCACTATTTTAACCCCTCCTTTAGCACTTTCAATTATTTAAAAATTATTTTTTCTGATAAAAATCACTCAGTTTAGCTATAACTTGGTTTTCATTTTAAACAAGATCTAGAAATATTAAGATGGAACCACAAAAAAAAAAAAGGATATTTTGACCTTTTTGGCAAGTAAGATAAAGGCCGAGAGAAACCACTTTTTCTGTCTTCCTTCTCTGTATATGTATTTCATTATTTTTTGCCACGATAACTTAAAATTTCATACAGCTTTTGGAAATAACTGATTATTTGCCACTGCATTAACATTTTAAAACCACAGCAAACATGCTTGCTAAAAATACATTTCTAAATAAAAAGAAATTTTTATTTGTCATATGAATTAACTCAAAACTTACTCTAAATAAAATCCCAAATTGGGAAACAGTCCATTTCTAATTAACCTTACGCCAATTTCTGCTGCTCATTCCATCACTACAGAAACAAAAGAGCAGTAACATGAGGACAAGCATTTTTTTTAATGTAAACGTATGAAAAACAAATAAAAAATAAGCTTCTTCCCAACCTTATAAAATGCCGTGCGATTAGTTGTACATGTTATAATAATTATTGCAAGTAAAGGGAAACTTACTCTAAAATAAAATTCTTCATTCCATTTCGGATTCAGTGTCTGTAAAAGAAATAAACATATTTACATACTAAAATTTCTTTAGGTTTACCATTTTGTAATCATCAAAACGTGCATGCAAGTGACAATTTTCTAGAGAAAAAGAAGGAGAAAAAGCATGATATTAAAAATTTTTTTAAAATTGCCCTCAAATTATTTAGAAATTGTCTACTGAGTAAACCAAACGTGGGAGGATATTTGAGTCAGATGATCCTAAAATAAATGTTAAGTATAAATAGGATTCTGTGAGTAAAAGGCAAACCACTGACAACCTGCAGAAATAAAACCTGAAGGCTTTTCATTCTCGAGATTCATTTAAACCCAGATGAAAAAAAAAAAAAGTATTTTTTTAAAATACAAGGACAACTTCAGGGCTACAAAAGTAAGGATAAGATTTACACTGTAAATTAAACAGGAAAAAGAAAAAGAGCAAAAGGAAAAGCTATTTCTTTTGAATAGGTATAATGCTCTTCCTAATCTCCCTCAAGCCTATGGAGGATTTTTATTTTGTTTTAATAACCTGAATAAAATGCACAGAATAAAATATACATATAGATCGCAATCCGAAGGGAGCTCAAGCATGAAACAATAAATTGACAAAAAATGTATTAGAACTACAACCACTTAATAATTCGGGCAATTCCAATCTGGACGAGTTTAAAAACAAGTATGATATGTCCAATGGTTTTGTTTGAATGCCAAATCATTCCCTCATTCTCTCACACGGCAGAGATTTACCAGAAGAGCTGACAGCAACAATTGGCTCTACACCCACCAAAACGCTGTTGGAGCGGCGAGGGGGAACTGTGGCTGTTTATCTTAACTCCTTGACAGAGAGAGGAGATTGACCGCGGCCAGGACGCGGCGGCTCGCGGCTCGGCGTTCCCGACACAGGGCAACGCAGGAGCCAGGCTGCAGCCCCGCATCTCGTCCTGCCCCCCCGGCGCAGCACCCCGGCTCAGCCCGCACACGGGGAACGAAGCGCCGACGACACTGAGTACCGCACTTGGAAACCCCTGCTAGGGAACTGAGGGGGAGAAGGAGGACGAAAGGAAATAAAATATCACACTCTAAACCTACATAGAGAGCCATGCAGCTGGCTGACCGCTGTACTCCCAGCGAAGTCTGACCTGCTTATCCTAAACAATCTTATGACAGAGCAGGAAAACATGTCATGAACGAAGATCACTGTAAAGGGGAGATGAAAAGAATTAAATGAGCGTAGGTAAAGGGTAGGGGGGAGACGGGTTGGAGCAGAGGGAAACTTCAGCTCTTTTGCCTTAAGGAGCGCAAATTTATTTATTTAAAAAAAAAAGAAGTCATAATAAAAAGAAAGTTACTGTTTAAATACTTGTATTCGTCAAATGCGGCTGTTACTGGCAAGAGAGGCTCCATGTAATTTAACAAATGAAGCACGGTGTCATACTGAATTTGAGGGCACTACTGCCCATCAATAACGCATTAATTTTGAATGCCACTTAGCCGCAAATACAAATTTCAGGAAATATTTGACGTATTAGGCAGCACAATTACGGGCAAATGTCCTGGTAACTGGCAGAATTTTCTTCCACTTTCACAAGTCAAACAATTGGGAGGTCAAATCAGAAAGTACAGACACTGGAACCCTAGCAAAGGAGAAAACCACTGGTAAAGAAAGGCTACAGAAATAAATGCACGAATAACTTCGTAAAGGATATTAGGAGGGAAACGACAACAAAAAGACACATCAGCAAAAGGAGCTACATCCTAAAATGGGCAAGAATTGTACAGATAAAGAACTGCCAAGAGTCAAGCTGAGTTAGATCTTCCACAGGATATTAGAACAAACACAAAGAAGGTTTTTCAACCATATAAATAACACGAGAACACGGAAAGAAGTGATGCTACTAAGCAGTGAAGCTCAGTGGGGAGACTGAGCATATTTGATACGGGAAATTATGTTTAACATTACATATGGGAAAGGCGGAGTAACTAAGGGGGATCGGTACGAAGACAGAAGTTGTCACAACTGATGTAGAAGTGAAGTCTTCAGAGCTCAGCGCAGTCAAATTGCGGGAACTGGGTAATCTTCATCCAGACTTTTAAGAGAGATGACACATGAAATCACAAGCCTAGTAGCAGGAATGTAAAACACATACTAAGCCTTTTACAAGAGCATAAGACAGCAAACAGCAAATAGGGCTTTTTCTGCTGCAGAAAGAAGAGCATTTCTAGCAGCAAAACACAGCTCCAAAAGCAAACACAAGGCATTAATCAAATTTTACAGCTGGAACAACTAGATGTGTGGAGGGAGGTAAATCAAAACAAAAAGCCTCAGAACTTCAACATAGCTAGATCCTGCCAGATGAATCTGAAATTTTTCTGATAACTTGATTTTTTCAGAGCAAGGAAACAACGTGCATTTAATCCCTCTGGCTGTGACTAAGCTCTCCACGAGGCCAGGTCCAGCCGCGCGGCGGGGTACAGGCCAGACAACTGCACAGGTCGTGGAGAGGAGAATGAAACGGGAAAACTGCAGTCCCTCCTGCGCTCTTCAGGGCAATCCTGCAAGACAGTGCCGCGCAGAACGTCACCCCTTAAAGCGAGGAACACAGAAATGAGTAGAGAAATAAGAAACTAGTGAAGGGTTAGATGCTGTCGTATTAAAAGGAAGCTGACAGAGCTGAGGGAGATAATTGGCAGCGTCTTTCAGAATCACTCCCAATACTGATGTTCCTCAAGATTTTTTCGCTGATGATTTTAACTCAAAATCAAGATACACTAATGATGTCTGCTATTTATGAAATAAACAGAGATTGCACATTGCACAGGAAGAATACCGCTGTGAGGGCAGAAGTCTTGAGGTGAAATTTAACGATTCGAACCAGAAATTACTTGCTAGAACTTTCCAGAAGATGAGTTAATATTACTATTATGGAAATGACTGAGAAAGCCCAGGCTTTAAGTGACAGTTACAAGAAACAGTAAAAAAGGCAGATGCAGTCCCAGGAACACATCATCATCATCACCTCATCCTCAGCCCTCTGTCTACAGTTGGGTCACTCTGCAAACATTGTCTTTTTTCTCTTCCTTCCTAGGGCAGCACCAAGATCCATGCGGTTCTCTCTTCCTTGACACAATCAATACAACACTTCACAGCTTTACTACTTTTTTTTTTTTTTTTTCCTATTCATGGTGGTCTTTTCAGAAGCTTTCTTACTCTCCTTTCACGTGGATCCAAAGCTGGTGGATGTTGCTTCAGATCAGCAGTGATGTCACAGCCTGATTTCCAATCTAATACTCTCCTTTCACCCTCTCCTAACTTTCTGCACTACAGCTACTGCATTTCAGATGTGTAGGAGCCAAATGTGTCATATCTTTAGGATTCACGCTTTTATAGCAGCAACATCTTTTTCAAACGTTACTCTAATAAGAATTGAAAATTTAATTAAAATATCAAATTACTTTTGTAAAAAATCAGAACTTGAATGAAACTCTGGATATGATCACCGTTCTTTCCTAAGAAGCAGGGGGCAGGGAAATACAGTCCTGTATCCACGCCACACTTCCTACCTCCTCTGCCCCCATTTCACAGACTTGCTACAAAGGGTTTCTCTCAAAAGCCAAGGGTTCCTTGCACCTTCATGACCTACCTTGTAACTGCCCTGGGTTTTAGTCACACAGTTACAGAACTGTTGAGGATCTCCACAGGTCCCTTCCAACACCCTGCCCGTCCAGACCCATACTACTCACACGGAAATCCTTCCGTTTCATTGGTGTGCAGGGTGAAAGATGAAAATCCTGCTCTCATCCTCGGGCACTGGCCTGTTCACAGAGGCTGCAGGCTATTCTGAGACCATAAACCAGCAGTACAAGAACTGGACTCGTCTAGACAGTTGTTTTTTCAGTAAGGAGTCCTGAAGCACACATTTCACGTGTTGCCCATGAAAGACTGTTCGTAGGGCGCAACGGTTCAAATATCTCTCACTTCCACCGAGTTCTCTCCAGGTGAAATGAGCTGCCCATTTAGTAGCTGGCAAAGTCTGAGCCCATATTGCTATTGGTCCAAAATTACTACCGTGCTCCAAATTATTTTTTAAATCAGAAAATAAACCTTCACCTGCACTCATTTTATTCTTTTTATCTAGCCTTCACAAGGTGTGAAAGATTCATCAGCACACAGACGCAGGGGGACTGATTTAATAGTTTCTCATGAATATTGCCTTTCCACAGGGAGACAATCAAAGCCAATCTTGCACTTCAGCAAGAACACGTTAGTTAAGATTATACCCAAATTATAATAGCCAGGTATTTTATAATAGCCTGAAAACGACCTGTCGTACCTAAGCATTCCCCATTCATGAGATTCCAAGAACACGAGTCCATGCAACTACATCCCAGGAAAAGGCATGATAACAGGCACACTCTCTACAAAAACAAGACAGGCATATCCTAAGAAAACCTCCCACATACTTGTGTGGAACTGCTGATAAATCTTGAACCTAGTTAAAAGCAAAAAATGCCACAGTCCATGTTGTTACTATAGCAACAAACTAGACATTCCTCTTTGGAAAAATTAATGTTTTCCTCACAAATTTTAATGCCTAAAAACTTTTTATAAGAGTAAGCTAGATGGGCTATTAAAAAAAAAAGGATAAATGAATGTAAAAATACTATCATGAAACAAGTACCAATGGTTAACCAGGCCATCTGTTAAAAATTACTTTTACTTTCCAGCATCAGAAATGCCTCGGGTCCTGTGAAATGCGATGCTTGAATCTTCCATGTTTCCAGGATTTCACATCGGTTTTCTCATGACACCTAAAGTTCTGATTTTAGAACAGCATCATGCTATTTTGTGTTTTCAATAACAAAACTTCCCTCACTACTCTGTTGTGCAATAATGATTTCTATGGAGTCACTGTTGATTCTAAATACCTTCATAAAAATGACAACTCATTATTTTTCCCTTACTTTTCATATGGGTTATAAGCCTTTTGCTCTCTGCCATCACCATCAGAAAATGTAAAAAAAACCTAAGGCAAACAAACAAACAAAACCACAAACCCCCAAAGCAAAAAAAGCAAAAAAAAAAAAAAAAACCCACCAAAACCAAAACAAACACTATCCTTCTAAAATCTTAGGGCCCCGATAATGACAAATATTCCCTAGGTGGAATTTTGGTTTGGGGTGGAATGAAGTGAAGAAACCAAGTAAAATTTAATTTTGGTTATAGTTTAAAACAAAAACATTTTCAGTGCATTTCCAGGGTTTTCTTACAGCATTATTTTCTGTTATTTGGCTATTTTAAATTCCCACATTAAGAAAATATCTTGAAAAATGGAGATTTTGGAAGGGAACATTAAAGAATGATAATTTTTGCTAGAATTTAAATAAATGATAATTAAAGCAGAGTATCTTAGTTCTTTATTTCAGCTATGTCTTTCACTAAAATATGAGTTTTATAAAAGAAACAGTGAATGATGTAATGAGATTTGATAAGTCAAGTTTAGAGAATAATATACAACATATTAGATCCTGTCAATAGATCTTGCACACTGAAAATGCACGCACTTCTTTTGGTTTGAAAAAAATACATTATTCAGTTGCTATACATGCGTGCAACAATTTAAGTAAGTGTTGTATTATCTTGTAGAATTATGTTCCAGTATTCTTAGTATTTCCAAACCAATGGAATAAAAAGGAGCATATACGTACCTTTTTAATAGTTTTTGTCTGCACAAGAGCAAGTTCTCTGTTCTCATCTGCTACATACAAGGAAAGTTTCACGTATGGGTCACTGCAAAAGAAGATGCCATATTTAATAGAAATACAGTTTTACAGCCAAATATAATTTCAGTATATATATGTAATTTAATTGGATAATAACAGCTCGAGCTTCAAGTGAAAGTGTTTTCAGCGAAACTGAAAACTGTAGTAAGCTTTAACTGAACTGTTAACTGAAACGTTTAAAATACGTGTTTGAATACGCTCAATTAAACACTGACCATAGCATTAAAGATAATTTAACTCGCAGTTTGTCCCATTGCTACGGCCAAGAACCCCTTGCTTGCGTACAGCTCCTGCTCGTAAGCGTGCACGTGGCAGTCCGTCAAATGAGCCAAGAAAAAAATCCGAGAAGAGACTCACTGTAAGCAACCCCCAGAGGCTGACAGGAAAGGGAGCAGGAATTATCTTGGAGAAGTGGTTCCAGTGTCACTGGACCACAAAACCAAGCCGCACGGTGTCAGTGGCGATACCAGCATGGCCCTTCTGCCCAGGCCACGGCTCTGCCCCTCACCAGCCGGTGCCCACCTGCACAGGCGCCCCCACTCGCACGCTGCCACGGACCCTCTCCCCGTCTGGCACCTTCGCCTCGTCAGGCCGCTGGAGAGCAAACACTGTCGTAAAGGCTTGCACGAACGCTTCAATGCATTCAAATCCAGCCCCCAACATCAGGGCAGCAGAGCGGACACTAAATTTGCAGCTATGGGGCACTAGAAGCGCTACCGTCAGCTCTACGTAGTAGTAAGTACAAGCACCACTAGAGCTATTTTCCACTGGAGTTTATCTGCATGTAGGGAAAGCCTTGCCCACCGTGCCAGAACCAAAGAGCATAGACAAATCTGCCCTTAGGTCTCCTTTCAGAAGGAGAAGGAAGTCAAGATATTCCAGAGACCATACAGCTCTCTACGTGGGACACCTTTAGATATAAAACGTGCCACGACAGGAGGTCACTGCTTTCACCCCGACTCCAGCTGCTTATCACTGTTGCTGCGCTGCAGGTTTCTACCCTCCAAATCCAGGCTTCCGCATTGCTTTGAGCAGGGAGACAGTAGCTACCACTACGGGGTGATGTGGAAGAAGGCTCCGTGACACCAGTATGAGATGGCAGTCTGCTAGACCCTTCCCAGTACCAGCAGAATACTACATCTGTTGGGCGGTCTGAACACTAAAGGACTCTGCAAGATCTGAAGAAGGCAATCCTGTGTGCTCCAGCAGCCTGAAGTATGCTAGCGTGCTTTCCACAGTACTCGCACATCCGTTCGAACATCAACTTTCTTTTTGGTAATAAACTAGCACGGCCACGAAAATGATCGGAAAGCTGGAAACCCTCTGCTATGAGGAAAGGCTGGGAGAACTGGGGTTTTTCAGCCTGGAGAACAGATGGCTCCAGAGACACCTGGTTGCAGCCCTTCAGTACATCAATACATAAAGGGGGCTTATAAAAAAGACCGAGAGAGACTTGCTACCAGGGCCTGTAGTGACAGGACAAGGGGCAACAACGGTTTTAAACTGATGGAGAGCACGTTTAGATTGGACATAACAAAAAAACCTTTCACTGTGAGGGCAGGGAGCCCCTGGCCGGGGTTGCCCAGAGCAGCTGTGGCTGCCCCATCCCTGGAGGTTCAAGGCCAGGTTGGACAGGGCTGGGAGCAGCCTGGTCTATGGGAGGTGTGGCTGGATCAGAGGACCTTTGAAGGTCCCTTCCAGCCCAAACCATTCTATAGTTCTATGAATCTGTGCTGAAAGGACCCAACTTGGAGAAAACCATCCTGCAGAAACAGACTGACTTCACACAGGGACGATGTCAGAAAGTGGAACTCGAGCAGTTCCTCTGCTTGAAGATGGGAAATGGGTGCAAGAATAAAACCAGGACACTGAACTGCTCTGATGCTTCCCTTTCTAGACTGCAGCACAGCCAACTGGATGCCAGCATAGGGTTTCTTGAAGGAAGGATAAACAACGGACATTCAAATTACCAACCAATCCATCCAGAGATTCAGACAATCTCAAATACGTTTGATACTTTTTAAATTTAAAAAACAATTTTGTGACAATATCACTATAGAATAATCAGCAATTGAGTGTTCATTATACTAGAAGCTTAATTTACTTGGAAAATAAAATACTGCAGTAAGGTGAAAATAAAGTAAGAATAAACAAGACATCATGTTGGACTGATTATCTGTATCAGTAGATGCACATACACGCATCTACTTAAACTGCAATTAAATTCAGCATTAAGCACCAAGGTTTAAAAGAAAACAAAGCATCATTGTGATTAAAAAGAAATGCTGATACTACTTTGAATTGCTTAATGTACTGTGCTGTCTACCATTTACTGGCAAAACAGCCCATTACAAGAAGCAGGAGAAACCAAATATTCATTGAAGCCTGCTGTTTGCAGTGTGGGCGAGGAATCAAACAGAGCCTTTCTGCCATAAGCCAACGTGGAGAAAGAACTTTGTACGGAAGGAGGATTAAAAGGCAAAATGAAGGATCTTATACAGGGTTGTGAAATCAAAGCCTTCACCCCAACACTGGACAACATTAAGAACCTAAGATTGACTGCTAATGTTTGAATCCACAGAGGAACTGAGGCATATTTGTGGATCTCACACATAAAACACAGATTGAAACTCATTTTCAAGCACCGCACACACCTGTTCTTACTTTAAGAGCTCCTACAGAGGGCAAATGCTCAAGGAAGCATTTCAGTCAATCCTCTTGAGCGACATCTTTGTGCAGAGAAAGCTGCACAAAGTTTTTACGTTAGTCAATTCAAAGGAAAATCTTTGAAAAAAAAGGTTCCGGCTAATTCCACAGGGGACACAATTCCACCACATCTAATTTTCATGCAGTTAATGTCTAAATTAAATTGAAATATAGCCAAAACAATTGCTTCTAAATCAGTAGATCTTTGAAAAAAAATAAAAATGGCATGATTCAGGTGTGTTTCTACTGCAGTATCTAGCCCTCCAGAGTTCAGGAAGACTTACCAGTTCCAGCTCAATGCTGAACGGAGCTGCTTCCACACATCTGAATAGGGTTAGGACGCAGGTAATAAACGCACTGAAAAAGGAAACTGGGAGAAGAACGCAGGCGTTCCAAGGCGGCTCTGCAAAAATGGGCTTTGCACAGCAGGGCCGGTGCGGAATTGAGGGGCCGCAGCAGTGGCACTTCGGGCCGGCGCCTCTGCCCTCCACTCCCCAGAACACCCGACTTCCCTCCCCACAGCTCCGGGAAACAGAGGCGATCTCCAGAGAGCGCGCCTCTCCATGATTTCCCATTATTATCCCGGACAAAGTCTGTAAATGGCACCAGGGCAAAGTGAATATTTACTGCAACTTTTCTCTAGCCTTGTCTCGTTTCAAAATACCGCTACGTTACGTGTTACGTTGCCACAGGGATTTCACTTCCCTGCCATAAAACACCTGACTCTTACAGGAAAATTGCTTAACAAAACTTCCAAAAACTACAACATTGTGCTTGAAGAACAAAATACCTTATAGCAAGAATGTGTCAATGTCAAAGAACAAATTCTTTCTGAAGAGAAGGAGCCGTTAAAGAACTACCACTGTAAAGGCATTATTGTGCAATAAATAATCACTTCTGTAATGCTAGGAACACACTCTGGCACTTTAAACTTAAGGCTTCATAAACTCAAAGACCTTTTCCTGAGAAGCATCGTTAAAGAAAAGGTCAAGTTTGCAGTAATTAAGGTCGGGGTTTGTTCATTTGGTTTGGCTTTCACAGTTTATTTGTGATATTCCTCTTACAGCCTGGTACTCGGCCATCTTTAAACTTCTCCTGTTGATCACAAATGAAGGCTCATCCGCGGAACTCTGGCATTACCTGCAAAAATCCTCCAGGCAATTCCCATCTTATCTCTGGGCAGAGACCCAGGAGACCAGGGGTAGCAAAACATCTCCTTGATGAAAACACACGTGAGAGCATTCTAACAAAGTGCATTCACTGCATCTTCTAAGGCCTGCAACTGCAAATGCCACCTCCCTATTTTAGAAAAGCAACTGCTATTAAAAAAATATTATATATATATTAGCAAAATATTCAAGTACTCTAGTTACGAAAACAGTCATATGGATCCATCACCAGAACACCTGCTCTCAGATGTTGATTTAGCTAAAAACCACAAAACCCAAACAAATGCAAACCAAACAAACGCAAACCACCACTTATCTGTTATTTTAGACTCCCAGAAAGATCAACAGAAACAAAGATCAAAAGAAATAATGATGAAAGGTTCAGGACTTTAGAATGCCTCCAAAATATGTAAGTACAGCCAGCCTGCCCATGCTTCTCATGGAGAAACTGCGCAATCTACCCAATCCTAGTCTCAGGTGTTTTACCAAAGGGCATATCAAGAGCAATTAGCAATGGTTATCCCCGCAGAGAACGGCCCGTTACCAGCCATTTGCCAAGCAGAACAGATCTGCCAAGTGAAATTCAGAGCACATTACCAAACTCTGTCTCTCACGTGGTTTTACCATGGGACTCTTAACACCTACACAAAATTCCCTTCCAGCCCCAGTGATTCTCTGATAAAACCGATCAGGTTTCCAGAAAGACTCATAACTGACCTGTAGCGGCCGTGACCTTCCTCTCCACCGCGAGCGAGACCGCGTCGTAGCAGTATCACTGAATAGTCTGAGTAATCATACTGCAATTTCTACCTTAATCCAGCATAATCACCTTTTCTTTTCTCCCCCCCTCCTTCCCCCGCCCCCCCATCTTCTTCCAGTTTTGGTGCCACTCCCCAGTTCCCAGAGACTTTTGACGGCCTTTGGCTCCTCTGGCCTGCATGTTCCAGCAAGCCAACCAGGCAACATTGTGATCATTCTTCAACAAATTTCTCAAGTAATGTGATGGAGTTTCCAACAGTCATAAATATAATTAGACAATTCTTTACATTGCAGTTACATAAACTCTTAGTGACTAGAATATATCTGGCTAATATTAAACCTCTTGTGTTTGGACGGCTATAAATGAAACACACAGTAAAGCTTTTAAGAAACTTGTTACTAAGAATCAGATTCAGATTGCAACAACTAAATAAACCGTTTAATTTTTAAGTGCCACTAATTCAGCAGCTCCAGATGAAATGTATATGTTCGTACCTCCACAGGAAGAAAAGCCTCACTTGTCTGAAACGACTGCAGAATTAGAGCTCTGTTAGCAGAGCAAGGACATTAAGACAGCCTTATAGGATCCAACATTAATCTTCCCAAAAAGGTTGCAAAACATGATAAGACTATCAAAAGTAATTTATATCATAATCTGCTTTTTCGTTACAACTCACCCAATTCCATTTTTAAAAGTTAAAATGTTCTAAACACTTAGAAAACAATGCTTTTCTATTCTTGGCCAAAAAACACTCAACAACAGATCTCGTTAAGTTTCTAAATAATTCTGCATTTGTTATAACAAAATCAGTACTGGCATGCACCTACAGTATTCCGATAAAATGGGACAGGATGAAAGCATTCATTCCACTACCTTTAACTGTTCCACATATTTTGGTGCGTAAAGGTCTTAAATCTACTCCCTGCCAATAATTTAAAATTTGAAAATCTCTTCCTGGCATTAGAACATGTTCAATCAGAAAAAGTCAGAAGCAACTCAAATTCGTAACGAACATTAAAACAAGCTTTTGTTGCATAACGAGTCCTTAGTACCGTGAAGCCCCAGATGGGGCTGCTGGGTGGGCTGGCTGCAGAAGACGGCGTTGCGGTGGTGCGCCACGAGCCGTTCAGTGGCCAGTGGCACAGGGAGGTGGGCAAGGTCGCGAGCACAGAGAGCTGTCAGCAGCCGCTGCGGCCGAGTCAGCCCCCACTGCCCGCCAACAGCCCCCGACCTCCTCGCTGCAGCCACCACACCAACTCTCACACAGCTCCCAGCGCCCCAGCGCTGCCACCACGGCTGCCGGGTCAGCTCCTCGCTCCGCTGCGCCTGATACGTCACCCACGGCCACCTCACAGCGCCCGGTGTCTAACAGAAACAGGGCTATGGAAAAACCACACTAACCATATCAGTAATAGTGCAGTTACGAGGGTGCCAAGACAGGATTTTGTAACTCATACTTCAAGCCTGTGTCACCTCAGAGCTCTTGCATGACCTTCAGCTCTTCTCTCTGTGGTTCTTAGCGTTGGTAGCACTTGGCCCTAAAGACATGTACACAACTAGATGGGTGTCAAGCAAAACCAAACCAACTGTTATTCTAAAATTTTAAAAATTGTTATTGTAAAATGCACAATCTCTTGTTTCTAATCTGTAGAGCTGCAATGTGTACTAGACATCGTATGTTACCAATAGGTTTCCTCAAATACCACAACTACAGATAGCCACACCACGTCTTAGTAGGTTAAAATAACGCGTGCCTTACACTGAGATACTCGTTTATACCTGCAGGATGGTGCCGGTCCCCAACTCCTGATTACTAAGAAATCTCATGCCATAGATGTCTGCCACCTGCGCTGTAAATAATACAACAGAAGCTCCCGAGATCCATACAGCTACTAGGAGAATCTGAACAAGGTGCACAGTAAGAGACAACAGAGTAGCTGAGACTTCCTGGAGACCAGGCATAGCAAAAGCACTGAGCAAACTGGTGGAGAAATCAAAGAGCGGGAAGTACGAAAGCAGCAGATCCACAACGAAGACTATAACTGCAGTAGCAAAGCAAATATATAAGAGGAATCCCAGAGAACAGACACCAAACGTCAAAGTAGTAGTAGAAGCACTAAAGGAACTCTACAATGGCTAATCGCACCCTGAAGCTCTACCTAAAATCAAGTATTCCAGACGAGCACAGCATCTCTGCAAGGTAAAACTGCTACTGACATGGAAGATTATTAGACAACAACATAAAGATCAGTAAAATTGAGGAAAATTTGCAGAAAAACAAAATATAGCATCTGATCTGTTCAAAGAAATCATTGGAAAAATTACCAGCAAATTGGAATGAAATCTACAGGAAGACAAGTGAAAATAGCAGATTGCTGTCTAACAGCAGGATTTGTAGAACTCTTAAAGACAGGAAATCCTGATGATCCAGATCACAGAAGACACAATGATAAACGAGGCACCTGCTGAGAGTACTCAGAAAAAACAACAAACCGACTAGGTTAGAGGGAACTTTTGAGCACAGAAAGCAGACTCTCATAGTCTGAAGCTGTACTTGGCAGATATTTTCACTCAGAAATTGATGGATTAAAAGGAGGGAAGGCAAGAGATTAAAATGAAGTATCATTGTCTTGACTTTTATAAAGCAGATTCATTCTTGTAGAAGGCGTTATTAAAAAAATCCATATATGGCACCACTGGTAACCACAATTAAAAGTGATGTATGAATATGTTCACAGTGCTCTAAAAATAAGTTGGAAATATAGCAACTCATTCCACAGTTCCTCATGAACGTCAGCCTCTGCCTTGAATCACTGCTGATTTGCATCAGGTTTTAAAACTGAACGCCAGGTGAGTTTAAGAGCGTGACGCTGGATGAGCAGAATTAAGTCCTAGAGTTCGTGTAGATGACATCTTGTATCTGACATATGTTTGAAATCACAGTTTTGCAATTTGTTTGGAAAATTCACTGTAGAAGTAGCTTTGAGAAGTACTTTTGTCTTGGGAAGAAGACAAGAAGCTTTTGTCTGGGGAAGAGACTAAAACATTAAATGAAGAAACACAGCAAAGTAATAAAGTAGGAAACCACAACTAGAAAAGTTGATCTGTATGAATTTTTATACCAGTACCAGCGTTAAAATGCAATCTTAATGAAGCCTGCAACATAACAAATTGGCAAAACCCACGGACTTCTAGAAAGCTGTTGAAAGCTGTTAATGTAGTTAATACCCAAGTGAAAATGTACACAGGTGTTCTAGTAGAGTTACTGTAATAGCAGAAAGTGGATACAGAAAATGAAACCTAAGTGTGAGCCTGGGGACAATACCGACGGCAGTTCTTTACAGCCAGCCCCATACCCCATTTTACACTGCCCAGCTTTCAGACAGAGGGATCACAACACCAGGGGCACCAACAAAGAGAGATGGCAGGTTGGCAAAGCCACACAATGCAAGCAAGGTCACTGTGACCAAGAGGCTGTCCACTGAAGAGACGACCCAACTGCAACAGTAGGACATAATAATCCTACATTTAGCGGAACAAAGAGTAATGTTCTAACACTGTCTTCACCACCTGTGAAGGTGTTTCTTGATAGAAGAGCAGATATTTTTATAATGGAGACTGGGGGGTGGAAGTATGTAGAAGTTTCTTTTACTTGCTATAGGGCTCCTTTTTTCCAGATAGTGCTGCACAAAAAAGCCAACCAAAAAAGCCAACCTCAGGTGCGTTTGTAATGAAGTGCAGCAACATAATAAAGGGGGGAGGAAACCTCCAGGTACAGTGGCGGAGACAGGCACAGCTCTACTTGCCCTCTGAAAGGTGACAGTTTTTAGTGCTTTACATTTCTGATTCTTGACAATGTCATCACCCACTAATATCAGAAGTCAGTGGACATATTCAGTGTGTATTATTTGGCATTCAGAGGACTAAGCAGGGGTTTAAAGTCAGGTTTTTGTAAAGAGAAATGAGCCCACATTATCATACTAGTGACTGGAGATGAATGGGCGTTGATTTCTTGAACACCTATCTATAATATTCCTCTTCACAAAATCCCAAAATGATTAAAACCAATAATCTCATCTATCCCAACATGATCTGTCTGAACCTAAAGAGAATGTCAATGCCTACTGCGATTAGCAGAACTTTGAAGGTGATAACAGTTCTTTGGAGAACGAACTGGAATCCTAAGAAAATTATGTTAATAAGAAAAGTTATGTTAATCATAATCACAAGTTACTGTAAAGAGTTTGGCAGAGCAACAGCCATAAAAAAAAAATCAGAGGCCTTAAGAAATCCTTTTCCCGACCTTCTGAAATCCCGCAGACATTCAAAACTATCCATTTGCCATGGTTTTGCCAACTCTCAGTATTTGGTATTTTCTTAAACTCAAGCAATTTTAGATACACAATTATCATCTTTCATTTGAACCTCAGCTTGAAAAGGCAAGCTGCCAGGGCTGCTTCTTGTGCAAGAAAACAGAAAGCTCTGATGACTTAAAAACTCTGAAAATTAAAAAACCAAAAAAACCCCACCAAACAGATCAGCATACTTTTAAAACTACATTATTTCAGGGTATTGTGAAACTGGGGCCCATGAACAGTTTCCTATTTATTCACCTGAGTGTTGAATTGCATTTGCTCTATATTCTTGAAACAGCCTTGAAAGCAAGTCACAAAACGTCTTTTGCCAGCGACCCAATGTATTATTTATTTATTTTAAGGCATAAGAGAAGGGGGCGGAGAGCACCGGCACACGTAAAAGAACAATGAAACTACCAAGCCCTACATTGCTCTATTTTTATTTTAAAAGCTGAAACCGCCTTCCCAAGTGTAAAATTTAGTATCACTTGTTATGCAAGTGCGTGCATGCCAAGCTTGTCACACGAAGGCAAACTTCATATTTCAAAATAGCCTTATTGTTTCAAAGGAAACAAGTCTTGCACGAGATGATAATTTTGCTTCTGTAAGAAACGCAGGCTCGTTCCCCTTGCGTTACCCCTCTCCTGCCTCTGTTCCACATACACGAAAGGAACTCATCAACAGCTCCTGCAATTCTGTCTAGGGAGACACTAACACCCTCCAACACGAAGGCAGAGAAGGCTGTCTCTTGAAGCGACATCCAAACGCAACTCCTTCCGCGGTCTGGAGGGCACCTGTCTGGCTGTTGGTCAATTCTCACCCAGCACCTCTTCCCACCCACTCACCCCACCAAACCGACCCACGCTCTCTTTGGTGCCCAGAGATGGGGGATATAACACAACCCTTCTCCAGCCCCGCAGGGCCCGTGCCTCCCTCCATTCCTAAGTAATGTGAAGCTGAATTTTTTAACATTGCCCAAAACACCTAACTTCACATTTATGTCAAGTACATTTGTAGGCCTCAGGCCATCTTCTTCCTGCGGAACCGGGAAGGCTGAGGATTTGTCTAATTTGGAGAAAAGGATGCTGAGGGGCCACCTCACCACTCTCTGCAGCTTCCTGAGGAGGGGACGTGGAGAGGGAGGTGCTGAGCTCTTCTCCCCAGGATCCAGGGACAGGACACCTGGGAATGGTTCAAAGCTGCACCAGGGCAGGTTCAGCATCTCCCGGGCTGCAGGACGTACCTGCTGGGGAGAAGAGCAGCCAAGCCAGGACATCACCGAAGGCCGCTGCACGCCTCTCCAGAGCCGCTCTTTGAAGCTGGCGTGGGGGCATCATCCGAAACAGCTTGCTTGAGAAAGGGCTCAGTGCTTCAAACTCTTTGTCCCATAAAACCTGCACACCAGCTGGTACACGCACCCACAGGTAGAGCCACGCTACAGTTCAGAGAGGCAGATGTGAAAGGCGTCCGAATTAGCTCTGCCCGTGGCAGCTCGGCACGGCGTACCAACTCATTCACCCCAGCAGGACGCTCAGGTAAACGTGCACACTGTGGGCTGTGTGCAGTATTAGAGATGCACTTTTACAGCCAACGTGTCTTCAAAAACATAATTTACAAATTCAGATCAGGGAAATACACCATCTTCAAAAATATTCATCTTAACGAGTGTCCATAAAGTTATGGGAGCCCCACGAATAGCAATTAATATCAGGGCTGAAGCAGATTATACTTGGCAAGAAGTAGTTCCTTGAACTTGAGAATGTTTTACAGAATCATTTAACCTCTGTGTGTGCATGCATTTAGTTGAGCTTAAAAAGTGATCAATAATTTTTACAAATCCCAAAGCTTTCCTTGGTGACTTTTAGATTCAAAGAGATGACGGAAAACAATGCCCAAAATATGCATCATTAAGTAAGTATAGAATAATAATGAGATAGTTCTAAGACAGTTTTATGAACAGTAGTAAAAACAATGTTATAAAGCAAAACATCTTTTAGAGCCACTATCATTTTTATCCCAATAACCATTTTCCCTGGTGAATTTCCCCATTCCTGCAATCGTAAGGAGGGAGAAGTACAATGAAAATACACAGGAATTAACTACAAAGAATGCCTCAGAGCATACTGTCTGCATTTGCTCGCTGTTCTTTATTTCAGCATGAGCCTTCTGGGGTTCATCTTCCTGTCTCTACCATATAAAATCCATTACGAGTGTTTCTAAAAGAGAAGTAGGACTTTGCTCCCACTGTCATACAAGCCTCATGTAGTGTGACTAAAGCAAAGCCTGAAGTGACTAACCACACCAGAATAAAGGAACATCTACTTTCAAGAAGAAAAGAAAACCTTACCTTATCCTTCACTGGAAAGCCAAACTTGCAATCCGTTGTGTCTAAGCATCCCAAAATCTCACCTCCCCATACTAAATCCCGGAGCCATTTTACAAGCCTCACATTTTCCTTCTAGTTTCTTATTTTCCAAAGAAAGGCTCACACCTCATCTGGCACTACGAGCAATTTAGCAAGGCTTTATTCAAAGAGCTGCTAAAGATAATGACTCGCATCACAGACAGCTGCAAAGAAGTGCCTGTGGGTGAAAGAGGGAGTTAAAAATTATACATCAAACTCCACCTACAGTGTCTCCACCTTCCTAGGTTGTTCCTTTAAAATACTATGTTCTAATAGACTGAAAAGACCAGATTCCTTTTGTATTTTTCCTGTACTGAAAAACTCCCAGAGAATAAAGAAAAGCTCAGTTTTCTAACCGTCTCCAAAAAAAGTGTATTTTTGATTTTATAAGAGAGATCTAAGTGTAAACATATGTATTTTTTCATTTTCCTTGAGGCCATTTTTTTTGATTGTAAGGTAAAGGTTAACGAAGGCTCTAACAGAGAATCTGCATACATCAGCCTGAGATCTGAATTCTTCCTGTGCTGTTTCACACTCCCAAACTATCTTAACAAAGTTCTGAAATCCAGCAGGGGAAAAAAAAATTCAATGACACCTGACTTCTGGAACAGAAAAGTTCCACACAGGAATTCCAGGCAGCATCCGTACCAATGAATACCACACACCGATTACCTTCAGGAAGAGGCTCATCCAGCGTGACTCAAACGGACAAGAGAGGCCACAATCTCCAGGACACTCAGAACACCCAGTTGCGCGCTGGCGCTGGAAGCTGGCTCAGCCACCGCTTGCTCCCGTCCCTCTTCTGGCAACAAACACGAACCTCACCCAACAGAGACGAAACAGATGGGAAAATGACGTCGGGTTCAACTTGTGTTGAGCCTTCCTTCCTCCAGCCCGGGCTGGCGTACACCCGCACTAGGTCCCTCAGCCAGCTCACTGCAAAGCCTCACAGACGCGCGTACCGGTCAGTAGAAGAGCTGGTGGAAGGCGGAACGAGCAGCTAAGGCAGAGGACGGTGGGACTTGTCCCTGCCACGCAACGTGCACGTCTCGTGGAGGCTCTTGGACAGAGCTGCCGTGGTCTTGCCCTACTGCCCCCAAGAGTGCCACCACTGCTGCCACCCCCTTTGCGTCAGATGGATGAGAAAAGGTGGGCCGTTTCACAGGACCAAACCGAAGACGACTGTTAGCTATTTTTGCCAGGTTTTCTGCTCAGCAAAGGAAAGAGTGAGATGAGCAGGACTCTGGCAGCGGTGATTTAGCAGGTGTAAATTGCCAGCTCATCCCCAGAAAGCCTGGCTCACCACCGAGGCTGTTGGCCCATCCACCGGCCACAGGAGCCCCCCATGTCCTCAGCTGCTGTAGGCAGACGCATGAATCCTGACGTGGGAGCAGAATGACATTTGATGAAAGTAAAAGGCAGAAAGCAGAGGAAACGTATAATTAGTCCGTGGAATTCGCTGTGGTTAGGGAATTAGGCAGGTTCAAAAGGCACCAAGTTGGTCATGTGCCTAATAAGAATAGTCAGCTAAGTACATCAAAAACTTTGGAATCCTCTTGCCTGAAGTCTGATGTTAATCTTTAATTACTGAGGTAAAACTCAAACTCATGAGAAGCACATTATCAGCTTACTAATGTAGGTTGAATTAGCTGGTAGAGATCACTGTGAAGGCCAGACTTCCAACAGCCTCAGATTAAAAAATCCTGAATTCACACTCACAAGACAATTTAACTCAGGACAGTCTGCTAAGTATTGAGGTTTTCCACACAAAATAAAGAGCTCACTATCTTTTATCTAGATATATTTGGTGATCCTTACTCTGCAACACACACTAGGAAAGAAAATAATACCCTCACAGGCAGGGAGGACAGTTATTTTTCTAGCTATTTCATCCCCTTCCCATATCAAGTCTTTCCCAAGAGCAAACAGGTTTCATGGTAATTCCTCCTCTTTTTCAGCACCATTTGAACCCACCCCACAGTCTGGCAAACAGTATCGTAGGTTAAAGAGCATCAAGGAACAAGAAAGAGGAAACATAAAACACTGAAAATCACTTATTCCAGGGATGCTACCTCTGCTGGCCTGATTTCGGAGCAGCAGCACAGCTGCTGTTGGTGAGCCTCGTTTATGCCTTTCAGAAAGAACGCCTTTTGTTTTGTGTGGATGGAAACACCATGAAATTTGCTACTGAAGACAGCCATCCTGCAAATGCCCCAAAGCATCCTGTGTGTTAATGGGAATGGGAAACAGCAACCAGACCAGAAGAGTAAAAGTGATACGGATTCACACATCCTAGGAAGTCTCAAAGCGCAGAGTGCTGTCGTGTGGTTACTATGGGACAGACACGTTTGCAGCTTCCTTCCTAAAAGTGTCTGGACACACGAGGCCGGGAGGTTTACAGGCAGCTCGGCCACCATAACCCACGCTGCTAGAACGGACCTAAGGACGAGCAACAGGCTGTGCCTGAGCTCACACGCTGACCAGCGCTTTCCAGGAGAGCTCAGAGCACTGCGAACGTCTGCCTCAGCAGTGACAGAAACTGATGACTTCTACTGACTCCCAAAAAAGAGAGCGGTCTGATCGCCTCTCTTACATAAATACCTACCTTTGCAAACCGGTAATTCTTACAGATCATAAGGTTACATGAAACGGGTACACGAAGCCCTCCTCGCCTAATATAATTTATCACGAGCCATTTACGTGGCGGATCCCAAGTAACTCTAACTTCAGTGTTCTAAGCTGTCCCATTGGAAATCTTTAAATCTGTCCCTCTGAAACGACACACACCATGCCAAGTGCAACAGCAAATACCCTGCAAAAGAAGCAACTGTATTTCACATTGTGTTACCCTTGGTGTTAACAATACAAACCAAAGTGTCAGCTGATGAAAGCAAACATAGCACTAAAGCCAGTGATGTTACCCCCTGTCTCCAATAACTACAGACCGGATCTTCGGCTATGTCAGAAAACCCCCCACATACCGATTGTCTCAGAATTCAATGTAAATTTCTAACCAGAAACATGAATTTTAGAAGTATATTCAGTATATTCAGCTCTTTCGGGCTGCGTCAGGTGTATCAGAACGTCTACTCAGGCCTGTTCTTTGACACCCACATCACACCATCGCTCTGGTGAGTCCCCCTGCTGTCCCATTTATGGGGACACTTCAGTACCGAGCAGCCGGCCTGAACAGCAGTGAATTTACACAGCAACAGTCAACAGTGCTCTCGCAAACCCTCTCTCCTTAGACTGATTCATTACTCTGCCCTTAAACCCACTCCTAGCTGATGCTCCTAATATATTTGTGGTTAAGAAAAGCAAGCAAAAAAAAAAAAAANCTTTCCACACCATGGTGCTCTGTGTAGGTTAGCCTCAAAGAAAAGATAAGCAGTGCTGAAACTGTTAATCAGATGGGACACACCACCACTCAGTGTAAAACAACATACATTATTATTCTACAGGAGCATGGTCTAAGTTGAATCATTAGCATGTGAAATCAGATAAAACATTCAAGACAACCAATGGAGACAAATTAACAGCAAGTTAGGGATGACCAAGTGTAGCATGCTGAATACTAGGACAAATGACAGAAGAATGCAGCAAAGAATTAATTATTTACATTGCACGACACATACCAACGTCCTTCAAGTCTAAATCTTGACTTTCAACAGCCAGAGGACACAGATGGAGACATGAACTAAAAATTCACAAAATAAATGACATTTCTATCGTGCTTAAATTACAAGGAAAGCAGCAGAAGGAAAAGTTTCATGCTATTTACCCCAAGTACAGAAGACAGTAAGTTCTCTAAAAAAGCACTACCATTAAGAGACTTGAACCATTGACCTCTACAACAAGAGGGGAACTTGGCAACAATGGTTGAGTTTAATGAATTAAATTCCCCAGCGGTTACTGTGTCAACAACTGAATGAAAAATGCAAGTTATACAAACACCTAGCAGAAGGCAACTGGCCTCTATCGTTTCCAGTGCGCAGCAGTCACCGACATCCGACAGGTCAGGCAGTGACACGCGCCCACATCCGCCCCGTTCACACCTGCCACATCTACGTCCAAACGGGTCCTGCACTAGTAAAGGCCACGAACCTTCAACGCCATTAGCGGGTAGTACGCCAAACTGTTACACAGCAGGAACACTATTCAATCAGCCTTCCCCCCTGCCTGGTAGATAAATGTCTAACTCCATTGGTTCTCCTTGAAGTAGCTGATTTTGTTATTTTCTTTCCTGCATGAAAACTGGGGAGGTTGTGATCTGCAGGGTCAGCGCGCTCTCTTAGCTGCTACCCCTGGCAAGCCAGTCGTTGGCTAATGCTACTGAAGGATGTGGCGACACAGCTACGTAAAAGTCTCCACCCACCAGAAAAGGAGATGCGTATCGTGTGCTTATCGCCCTAAAACAAAATTTCATCTATTGCTCCTAAGAAATGCAATGCTGCTCTTCACCCAAGTGTCTGAGGAAAGCCTGAACGTCTGTACGAGCAGCCCCTTCCTAGGGGCTTTCTCCCAGAAATGCAGGAGACCTACACCTTCCAACAAAACTTAACCCTGATCTGAACAAAGATTATTTCTCTTTTATCTCCTGGTGCAGACACAGCTACAGCTTCGAGATGGTCCGTGGCCAGCCCGGCACAGGCCGTCGGGCTGCAGCTCTGCGGGAGCAAGAACCTTCACTGCGGGGGCAGAAGTAATGCCAGGGAAGGCAAACTCTTCAGAGGGTACCACACCAACAGCACTCAAAACACCCTTTCCCCACGGCTACAGCAGGAAGGCACTTACAGGATGAACTAGGGGAAATCTCAAATGCACAAGGCACCTTTAATAACAGAAATATCACCTTTAGTAACAGAGAGACACTTAACAGCAGCATTCTGTATGCCAGAAGGAAAGAAGGAAAAAACATATCCAGCCAAGAAAATTCTTCCTTATTTTAGAGATGATAGGAAATTTGCCCTGAGTCATCACCTAAGATTAAGTTCTTCGTTATGAAGATGGTTATTTGTCACAGGAATGTGTTTATTAAAATGGATTTAAGAAAAGCTTGTGTGTACAGGGCTTAGCGGTTGCCTGTCAAAGCTCTGCAGCTACACCTGTAAAAGAAAAGGCAGCTGCTTTCAAACAAAGCAAGGGGAGGCTGCAGACATGAACTGCCAAAGACAACAGCAATCAAAAACCACTGCGAGGGGGAGTTCAGTTTTGTTGTTGCGTGCTCATTATTACAATGAGGTTTTGATGAGATTCACCACCATGCTTTCCATCATATCAAAACGCTCCTTCTGGCAAAGAAGGTACCGGGGAGACGGTGAAGCGCAGGGCTAGGACGAGTGATTTCCCCACCACACAGTTCCACATCAGTCTGCAGTGGCCCACCCGGTACATATTTACACGTCTCCCTGGACATACAACTAACTGCTAAAATTAAGAAGTGATCTTTAAAGACAGTTTTCCAACTCTGGCCACATAGGTCAACATTATCTCTTAAACACAGGACTCCTGAATAAGCCCCATTCTTCATTTTATTTCCACTCTCTGTAGATAATTATAAAATCGGTATAAATTTAGAAAACATTCACAGGCAACACAGAGTGTTAAAAGTCACAGTTTGCTGTGTTAATAATGGAGACCGTTATTCAGACCAGGGGACTGAAGCATCTCTCATAGAAATATAGAGAGATCTGGGACTGATCACCTGGAGGAGACAAGGCTCAGGCGGACCTTATCCGTGTGTATAAAAATACCTGATGGGAAGGGATGAAGATGAGGGAGCTGTCATCGTCTCGGAGGTGCCCAGAGACAGGACAAGACACAACGAGCACAAACTAAAACACGTGAAATTCCACCTGAACAAAAGAAGTCACTTTTTTACTGTGGGGGTGGTCAAACACGGGAAGAGGCTCAGTCTGCATCCATACTCAAACCCAAACAGCAAGCAATCCGGCACAACCTGTTCTGGCTGACGCTGCTGGAGCAGGGGATGGACTAGAGACTGCTCCAACCCCAGCTCTTCCGTGACACTGCAGTAAGGCTGAACAGAACGGTTTAGGGGCCGCTCACGACAGAGCGCTCTATGTTGCACCTCAGAGCCAAGCAACACCTCACAGCACTGTTAGAAACTCTAGTTCTATGAGAAATGCAGCCCTGTTTTCAGGGAGCCTGTTCAATGACAAAGCCACTAAATACAGCATTACTGTGTACTGTCAAACTAGAACCAACTCCTGAAAAATGACCTTGGTCTTGCATTTCTATTTCAAAATACATGTTAGGGGAAAAAAAGACTTCTAAATGGTATCTAAAACTTTTCAAACTGTAAGAACATTCTTAAAATCCAAATATTCAGGAAGTTATGCATTAAAGCTTTGCTCATTTCTATGGTAAAATATACAAAAGTACAGATAGAAGATATTAGATGTTACCAGAGTAACATTCTTATCTTCTGACAATCTGTAAACAATCATGCAACACTTTAATACCATCACAGGCTTAAGAAAAATGTTATGCTTAATTATTTATTGATCTATCTCTGCATCAGTTTATTCACATTCATTTTCAAGTAAAATTATCTATTTAGTCACAAAATAATAGTTCTAGTGCAGCACTTCCTTATATTTACTTCAAAATTCTTTACAAAAGAGCCTGAAGTTGCAATCCTCTTCAGACTGTTTGGAAGAGTAAGGAGCAGAAAAGGAGAGTCAAACCTCGGTCACCCACCCAGGGTCTTTTATTTCTGCTACAAAGTCGAAAATTTAGCACTACATTTCCTGATAAGTATTATTGAAATATCTTCTAATTTACTTTCCATTCATAAAATAGTTCAAGGACATTATTTTATTTACTTCTCAGAACAAGAATACTAGTTAGCTTGGTTTTCTGTAGCCCAGAAAACATTAATCCCACAGAATTGCCGCTTTGTAGAAACATAATCAACATCAAACCCAGGACGGCTTTACTTTAGCTACGGTAGGAGAAGGAAAAAGACAACAAAGTGGATTTTTCTCATAATTTTGCCTCACCCCCTCCGTAGGTGACTGTTGTACCCAGTCACGAGGGTTACACGCAGGCACACACTGCCACCCTCCCTGCGGTTCTAGAAAGTCTACTAAAAAAGGGAACCGACAGTTAGGGCTGCCACCTTGTCCCTAACTCACCCGGCGATGCTCCCGCCGCCAGCCCCTGGGAATACAGGAAGACTGACTGTTTCTTGGCAGCGCCTCCAAAACGAAGCTCTGGGCTGAGAGTGCACATCCCTTCCCTCCCCTCAGCGGCAGAACAGTATTTATGGAGACGGTAACACGATTGCCCTAGGGGGAAAAACCCAAACAGGCTGTAGAGCAAGACCAAGTGTCAGCCGCGCAGTCACCAGCCACCGGCCGTCCAGCCTCGCCGGCGCAATGAAGCGGAGCAGGGTCCCTTGGGCTGATGAAGTCTGGGTCCACGGCTCGCTCAGCCCAGCACTCCGTCCCGTCAGGCCCCTGGAGCAGCGAGCCTGTTCCCCAGCAGGGCTCTGGTCCCTGCGGAAGAGGGCAGCTCCGTTCACCTCCAGTACACCCGCCCATCCGCACAGCGGATCCCCACTCCCCATCCCTGCGAAGAGGGCAAGCTAAGGGCTGGCAGTGCACCCCGACACCACAGGCGCCAGCCCTGGAGTCTTCTGAGGCAGAAACAGACAAATGAGTATACGTTTGCATCAAAAACTCAATTTATAGGGCTAATCCACAATGTAGTACCTCCTAAGACATGGACAAAGAGGTAGCTGGGTGGACGCTTTTCCTTCTCTCAGGTAGCATTGACAGGCACGAAACAACCGCATGCCACTATAGTCAAGCTCCTCGAGAGATTATTTTTTAATTTATTTCAAAAACAGAGCTCACAAGTTAGAATAGGCATTTATATCCTGCTTTTTATGCCCACAAAGAGTAACTGGGATACATGAAACTCATCTTTACTGAAATCTGTCCTCCGTGAATACTCAACCTGCCTCAGGATTTCCATCAGGGGAAGCAAGGAGGGAAACAACTCGGTTCTTTAGTTCACTGACAATGACAAATGCATGTAGAATCTGTTGTCTTTTAATGCACATCAGAAGCACTTCCAGCAATAGAAACTTGGCTGGCAATATATTGGCCGGCAGCCAAATTGAAAAAAAACACAAACAAACAAAACAACCCAAAACCTGAACAAAAGCTAACCACCAAGTTATACCTGCTCCAGTTACTCACAGAGAAGTTGGGGGGAAAATCACCAGTGCTAAAGCAGTTATTTTTGGAAGCGCCTGCATTTCTCTCTACGTTCTCCTGTCCACGTTTGCCTACAATGGCTTGTGCCGCCCGTCGCTGCCTGGAAATCTGCACCGCAGCAGCTCCCAGCCTCTCCTGCAGCCACAGCCCCCGGCCCAGCCTCACCCCGGGGACCCGCTGCCCCCGCTGCTGCCCGCCTGGCTCCAGAGCCAGGAGAAGGCGCTCGGCCCTCGCCGCAGCCAGGGAGCTTCGGGCATGGGACAGGAACAGCACCCACACGCGCGGGGACGTGCTGACAACTCAGCACGGCATCGCAGACGGTCCTGAATCAACCATTTGAGGAAAACATCTCGAGAGACACTGCCCGGGTCCCATTAACCGGCATCTGCTCACCTTTTCACCACAGCTATCGCTCCACCAGTCACCCACCGCGCGCAGCCGACGGAGAGGCTGCCCGACGCCAGGCAGCCGCGGTCCTCGTGTCCTTCCTCCTGCGGCCAGGCGACGCGCCGCACCCGGGAGCTGCCAAGCGGCTCTAATCGCGTGCTCATTTTCAGCCAAACCATCTCCCTGGCCAACGTGCCATCCTGCACGGCCTCCTGCAAGCACACGGATCCATCCGGGCATGGCAAGCGGAAAGCAGGATGGCAGCAGCCACTACCTACGCCAGCTTAAACTGCCACAGGTTTGCACCCAAGGCTGCAAGAGCCAGCCCTCCTTGAAGTGACAATAATCACTGCTTAATCACCTCAGCACGTGTAGCCCATGGTGTTCTGACCTCCTCACCACAAGGACTGACTGCACCTGCACTCCTGGCTGCTCCCAATCAACGCAACGCCGGACAGCTGCGGTGAGGGCGAGGGTTTGTGAGAAAGCCTTCTAGAAACTTCAGTAGTTTCGACATGGTTATGTAGTGGCAGAATCTCCTTACGTCTACAAAAAAAATAACTGTTGCACTACCGTGACATGCAGAATGTTCTTCCAAGTCTTCTCAGGGCAAAAAGCGTTGTTTGCAGTTCTTATATTCCCCATTTCACTGGTCGTAACTTCCATAAAACTGGGAGCATATTCTTAACCATAAATTATGATTTTATTTATTTGATTTTACCAGCTGGGAGAAGATTTGGACAACTGTCAGAGGGGCGAGTAAGTAGCTGGGACAAAAGGTAAAGCTGCAGGAGAAGAGCACTGTCTGGGGTGGCACGAGGGCCCTCACGCCACCTGCCCCAGCTGCCCCCTCCGGGGACGGAGCAGCCCTTGGCTTTGCACCCCAAGATGCAAGGTTTTCCCTCGCAACATGCCTTAGTGTTTTCTTCCTTTAAGGCAATAATTTCCGCCTTCCTTTCACTCAGCCCCACAGAGTAGCATACGATTATGAGACGTGTGGTTCTTTTAAAAACAAAATGCCCGCCTTTGTATTGTTTCTTCAATAAAAATGGGTTTTACTACTTCTTCAAAAAACACGGGGTTTTTTTCCTCTTTGAAAGGAAAAACAAATGTCAAATTGCAATATCTGAATTTACAGGAGTGAAGGCTCACTGGCACTTCGGTGAAAGGCTGAGAGAGCGGTGAAACACGTTCAGCTCACCCGGGAGGTCTGCAGAGGTTGAAGAGAAAGGGACACCCGCGTAACATCGGCACTAACTCTCTTCAAACACCGAAAACAGAGTAAAAGCACTTGGAATGTAAAGTGCTGCAGATCCTTAAATATATAGGCACAGTCCCAGGCGTGAGGATTGAGGACAGAAACACTTCACACGCTGCTGCTCGCTCCGCACAGGGAAAACCCATCCTGCTGGGGCTGCGGATTAGTTCAAACGAAGTAGAAATAAATACACAACGCGCCCCGGGAAACTGACAGATACGGACCATCTTTCAACTCACTTCAAGATATGAGACGCTACTACAGTTAGAGGGAAAAATGAAAATAAGTAGAAAGTAAAAGCTGATGATCATTTCAATCCGTTCCGCTTAATGACTGAATGGGATCAGTAGAAAAGGAAGAAAAGACAGAAGTTCTGCCTCAAGCACTGAGGACCGCGAGGTTTTCCTGAGGAGGCGTCGTCCGCCTTCCCCTCTCCCGGGCGAGCTGGGCTGCAGCTGCAAAAGCCAGCGGCTCCTGCAGGCACCTCCTTCCGACAGCGAGGAACGGGGGGCGCTTTCGCAGCCGCACACGGGGCTTTTCCAGCGGAGGTTTCCTGCTGCCATCACCGGGCACCGCCGCCTTCCCGGCGCCGGGAATCGCTCACCAGCGACCCCGCAGGCGCGCGGCCCGCGCGCTGCCCCCGCCGCCCCCCGCGGGGCCGCCC
>VZSF01008718.1:409994-454750 GCA_013398295.1 Chionis minor
TCGCACACCGCGCACACCCGGCCGCGCCACCGCTGGCGCCGCCTTCTTCCAGAAAAGGAGCGCCTCTGCCCGCGCCGGCCCGCTCCTCCCCGACCGCTGCCCGAGCGCCTCGCAGGCTTCATCTTAGCGCGCCAACCCAACAGGTGACGCACGAGCTGTCTGCCAGTGGCGCAGGGGCCAGCTTGTCAGCCCCACCGCCCGACTGCCAGCCTCAGAACGCTGGCTTTCGTCCCTTTGCCTTCCACAGCACAGCCTGGTTTAGACTTCATGAAGCTCTCGATTGGTTTCTTTCCCCTCCCCCTGCTCTGTGAATAACAGGTTCATTTCTATTATACTAGAAAAACTTCCATTTTTTCATTGCAAATTGAGCCGTCACTCAGAATGTATTGCCAGCAACCTCCCCGCTCCAACGCAACACTGCAACTGACCGCCACGTGCTCAACCCCTCATCAGTCCAAAAACGTAACGACAGCGCGGAGAGCAACTCACACGGCTTCACGCCTGTGCCCACCGCAGCACTCCTCCAAGTTCGCAACAATAAAGCCTCATTTGAGCCTAATTTTTGTTGAAGTGCCATAAGACACCCAGACTTCCTAGTGGAACTGGGCCCGGCGTGCCCAGCGCTGCCTCGACACACAGCCGGCGCCTGGGAGATGAGGACGTTGGAGGGCTGCGGCACGCACAGAGCGGAGCCCGAGAGCGAGTCTTACCCTCCGGGCAGGACTGAACGCTCTTGGGGATCAGCGGCACTGCACAAACCTCAAAAAGCAGAGCGCTTGTATTGCCTTGAATATTCCGTTTCTCAAAGCCTTAAATCAGCAGGAAAGTGGTTTTCTATACTTTTGTTCCCCCAACTAGAAAGAGGAAGAAGAAAGACAGCATGAACTCTATCCTACTTGAGCAACTGCCAGGTCGTCGAGTGGCTTTGGCGAACGCAGCCGTTTGCAACACAGAACCCTCTGGCTTTGCTCCGCCTGCGGGAACCCCCGGGGCCGGACGGATGGAGTATTCCCAGCCGGACACACCGGCCAGTCTGCACGACTGAAACGTTTCTGCAAGGGCTGCATGAACCCAGCTAGTGTGACATTTTACTGCGTAAGAATTTTGACCAATGCCTGATGTCAAAATCCATTTCGTTAGGCCCACCACAAAAAATACACGAAGAGGTTGAGTTTTGTCTATTTTTACACACAGTAAATAATTTTAAAGGGAAGAAGTTATGGCTAAAGCCCCTTCCCTGCCGAGCTGTGCAGGAGACAGCCGGCGGAGCGAGCGTTCCCGCTCCCTGGGATAACGCCGTGTCGCGGGGCACTGCTGCGGCAGGTCATTATCGGCCAGATCATTCCAAAAACTTGTTTGGGTAATTTCTGAGAGACGCTCACTTCAGTGAACGTGTCTGTGCCGGGCACAAGGAGGGGAACAGGCTGCTTTCAGAACCCAGTTCCAAGGCAGCACACTCGCTAGGGGGGACAGGCCAGGGGTGTAGCTGTCACCAGAAGTTTTCCACTAGTTACAACAGGATATTCCATAACATAGATTGGACCAGAAATAGTGATAGCGGACTTAAAAGAATAGAAGACTCGAACTTGTCACCTGCAAGGCGTATTCACAGTCACACGCGCTCTCCTCCCGTTGCCAGTTCACAGTATCGGAACACACGGGAATTAAAGAATTCAGCCACGTTTTGAGTAGCCCTGTTCTCAGCGGGGTACACAGTGCCACCTAAAATGGCTCCAGGAGCCCGGAGCCTGTGTGACCGGGCACCAACGCCTCGGCGGCTAGACCGCTCCTCTCAAAGGAAAGCAGAACCCCGGGGAGACCTGCGTCTTGGCTTCAGCCTCTTCAGAAAAGAGCACGTAAAAGCCATAAACCCAGCGGCAACCCACACTAAGCTATCCTGTCATTAGAGGTGTAGCTTCCTGCTCGCAAAAAACTACCGTACTTTGAACTGGAAAGCACTTCACCTTTTTCAACTTCCAGCCAGCCACAATTTCCACTTACTTCATGATTTAGAAGGCAAAAGCAGCCGCTAAGAAATGCCATCAGATATACCCATTTACAGCACACACACATTCCCTTCTTTCTTTCCAAAACTATTAAATAAGACCAGCCACCCTGTAAGGTCTTATTTCACATGACCAAGACTAACCAGAAGACATTTTCTTCTCTTTTACACATACACACTCACCTTTATTACTTGTGAGCACATTTGTGTGTATATGCAGAAACTGTATTTATAAGAAGTGTGTCACCACTGTGCCAAGTAACCCCACAGCCATCCCAGTGCTACCTCCCAAAGTGCTCCATTTTACTTAGTTGTATTTTTTAAAAGCGGAAAAAACCCCGATCACTGGACATACCTTCAGGGAAAGACATGAACTTGTCTGCTGAGGCAGACCGTGCTCAGCAAATAGACCAAGTTACTGAAGAAGAACCTCTACTTGGATTTCAGTAATACATAAAGATACCGAGGAGAGGAAATTTCATTTTATATTCCAAGGTTCTCTAGGCAGTGACTGCATTTGCGTGCAATAACTTGCCCAGTGCAGCCTCAGCCACGATGATATTCATCACATCATTCCTAATATGTGAGCAAAACCAAAATAGTAATAAATAGTAATGATTTTTCAGTATGTTGCGTAACTAAGATTAATTACGTTATAATTTGCATTACCTAATTACATACAAGAATACAAATACTACCTGAATTCATTAAGACATTACGTTTAAAAGGTAAATTAAAAGGAATTAAAGAGAAATAAATGTAAAATATAATAATAATATATATATTATAATACAGTATATGTCAGGTGGTAAATGTATGTGCCAGTGCACTAGACAGCAACCAGACTGTAACGCGTCTTTCAGAGTTAAGCATGCACAACTAATACTAAATTCACAAAATTCCAGTCTGCAAGAGCTAGTAGCCATCAGTATACATCAAAGACTTGTAATTTTACAGGGCAAAACATAAAACAGGTTATAAAAACCACTAACACCTAAACCAACTAGTCACTTAGGTACACCTCAACTGGAACTATGTAGATGAACTCCATCACGCTTAACCATCACCTCGGGGTGCCGCAGCTCCCGTTTCATTCTGCATTCCAGGATACTCTGTGTCACTGTAATCACAATTCTGTGCATTTCTGAACTCATATATCATTAGTACTACCAACCCGATTTCACAAGCCCGAAGAACTCAACAAAGCAAAATCAAAAGCATTGGCTTTTCCCTATTGTTACAGCCTGCAGAAGGAAAACACTGGTTTCTCTAGAGCTCTACGCTGGTGAGAGACTCTCCCTGCATTTAATCAGGCAAGAACTGGCTTTCAGACTCGGCAGGCCCCCAGGCAGTGTTCTATAATGTTGATTAGAAAGGGTAACCCACCGAGGTGCCAAGCACAAGCTATGCCTTGTGGTTAATCTTTCACAGTGACACCGTAGCGCCCTGCACTGCCCCAGCACCGAGCCCTGCACGGCTCCACCACGCAGAGGCACATCAGCCGCCGGGGCCGTAACTTCGCAATTCTAGCGTGTTTTCAAATGACTTTAGATTAACTCGTTCTAAAGTGTGCAACTATCTAAAATATTTAGCAGTCACTTGACCTCCTTTCTCCCAAAAGGACATTACAAGGACCAGGAATTTGTCCTCAACACTTGATTTAATTTCTGAAAAGAGACCACCGCAAAAAAACCCGTATTTGTCCGTAATGTAGAAGTGCCAGTTAGGAACAACATGCAGAAATCCTGATGCTTCGCAGCGTGCGGGATACTAGGAGTGTGCTAAAATCCTCAGCCCGTGCTGCCTCAGGAGACCAGCGGCTGCGAGAGACACCTTCTGTCACAAGTGGGGAGATGAGGTCCAGGCGTGGAAGTGCAGAACTCGGCTGTTCCTCCTTCCCGCAGCCGCGCTGGGTGCACCGAGGGTTGTCCCGCACCTGCCATGACACTCCCAGCACGGCCCCCTCCATCCCGGCCCCCTCCGCTGTTACCACGCGGCGCCAGCACCCGCTGCACGGACAGATTCAAACCATCCACCTTCACGGCAGATGTTACCCCGTGCCTGTGTGCTAGAAGTTACACCATCACAAAAATCACCTGGAAAGAGATTTGTGACCTCATGGGAATCGTTTACAGGCGTGTGTCAGGGTCTACACCCACAGCACGAGAAGAAAACACACCTAGACGGTCAAACACGACGTGTCTCTCCTCCGTCACCCCAATGAGAATTTAACGACCTGCTCCACACCGATCCCCACAGAGCTGCGAACGGGAGTTACCGCACCGCGCTGCGCTAGCCGCCGCGCCACAGCCTTGTCAGAAGGGCACTACCTGCGGCAGCGTGAATCACACAAGATTCAAGCAGCATGAAATGTTAGTCTCTCAGCGAGGTATGCAAGGCCCCTGCAACAAACAGAAAAAATAAACTGAAACTCTAGCCAAAAAAGAAAACTTCCTGGAAGCTTGCCAACACAGCAATCCAAGCGCTTCACCAAGTTTACAATATATGATGCTGCTAGTCTCAACTTCTGCTGAAGAGCTGTTAAAAACATAAGTTGGGAATATGCTTTTAACTCCCTGGTTTTATAGAAATCCTACTGACTTGAGACCAATTGACTTAAATATTTAAGGGCCACATCAATACAACTCAGTTAAATTTCACTTACCTTTTATCTTTCAAAGCACATAAAGTGACAGCTGTTCTTACAACGTATCGATTCCTAAGCAAACCTTAGGAGTTCTTTCGAACACGACATTGTAAATATTTACAAAAGTTCTATGAGAAGTACGGCTGAAGGAGATACTACAATGCCGGGGATTGGGCTGCAAAGTTTCCAATGTATCCCTTAACAAATCAAATAACACTAATAAGATTCTCACTTGTCTCAGATTACTTCTGTGAGTTTGCCACGCACTTCAATATTTACATAACGTTCCTCTTAACGAGCAGATTCAGTATTCCAACCACTAGCTTTGCTTTTTGCAAAAGAAGTGGTAAAATTTAAAGCTCTGGAAATAATGCAGAAACAAAACCCAGCCAAATACAAACCAAAAATCTGTAATGGTATGAAGAGGCCACATTAAATGAGATCTACAACAAGCAAAGTTACCACATAAATATGGCAATGCTAGGACTGGTGTTCGCAATAGAATTCTTGTTTCGTCTGTGCCTCAGTTCCATCTCTTCTCTAGAATTTGCTCCTCCTCTCTTTGATTTTGGTACTGCAGCATCTCAGCGCCAACCACAGGAGCGTGGGGCAGCTGCTAACGCCATGAGCGAGCCGTAGGGCTCCGCCAGCGCGACCCCGCGGCACGAAGACCAGTACTACCTCAGGTCTCCTCCTGAGAGGAGACCTCGGCATTATGCGGCCAACTACGTCTACATGTGAGTGGCTGCTTAGGGTCAGCATCAAAAGCTGGTCTTCAAAGTAGCAGATTTGGGGAAAGAAAATAAAAAAGCTTTGTCTTACCATATTCCGTACAAGGCTACCAAAGGAATGTTTGTTGCAAATGTCACAAAAAAAAAAATTAACTTTTAATTGCTGCTTTCATGTAGTTTCAAGCTAGATATGCAAGCTAATGAACAATTTGGAAGCATCATTAAAGAAATACAGGAAAATCCACAGGGAGGCTCATTTATACATTAAGAAATTAGTTATTTCAGTAACAGCTAAATTGGATACCACTAATCTCAAACTGATAAAACACTTCTAAGTAGATTGGAGCATTTACAGTAAAGAGTTTCCTCACACTTAGTCTTGAGATAGCAAGAATGTCAAACCCGAATTAATCTCTGGGAGAAGAATTAATGCTTTCCAGTTTGTTTTGCTTCCGACCCAACTTCTCCCCCAATAACCACCTGATTTGATTAAGTCATGGCACAGCAAGCCCAGACTTGGAGAAAAGCTATTCCTACATCTGTGACTAATTCTTTCAAAACAAAAGAATTGAGAACATGCAAAGTGACTGTATCTGTATCTTTCCATTAGACCATTTAAAACCAGTTTTCTTGTTTGACAATTGTTATTTTGGCCAAAGACCAGTGCAAACTACGGTCTGTTTGGCCCATCTTTTGACACACAGATGAAGAGGGAAGCAATCATTAGAAAACTGCCTTATGCACTCCAAAACCTTCTCTTTTCCCTCTCAAGTCCCCAGTTTAAAACTCCAAGTGGTTCAAGGCCCAACTGGAATTAAACCCTGGACTTGCCACAGCCTAACAGGAAAGCACTACGTCAGCACAGTTCCCTTGGAACTCCTTTCTACGTCAGCACTTACGGCCAGTCTTCTCCTGGCACAGGCTGCACAGGAGAAAATGCTTTTGCCGCCTTCCTCTCTAAAAGCTGGACTCCGTGATCCTTGTGGGTTCCCTCCGACTGGAGATGTTCTATGACTCCAAGGTGCCGTCCTTAGGAACTGAACAGCGGCACTGGGTACCTCCGTGACCACAACAATTCCCAGTCTGGCTCCCGAGTCGGACTCTGACGCCTGGCACGCGAGAGACTGGCACTGGGAGCCCCCAGGGCAGGTAGAGCCTCCTCCACAGAGGCCAGAGGGTACTGCTGGCTTTCGGGCTTCCTGGCACCAGGCGGAGCACACGGGGAGCGAGCTGGGAGTCTTTCTGCATGTCGCCAAATACTGCCGAAGTTCAAGCTGCTCCTCAGACGCTCACACTGCCGAGGCCGAGGGGGAACTCGGGAACGGCCTCCCGAGGCGGGAGAGGGCACGAAGCGCGGCTGCTGCGAGCAACGGCTCTGGCCACGACGTGCCCTGGCTGTCATCGACTGACAGGACCTGCCACCCTGTTCATCAACAGCCCAGTATAAAGCCTCCTTGCTCTCCTGAGTTTACGCTGTTTAAACCCGAACAACAGCCAATGGGAACACCTACCTGGCTCCGAAAATGTCCTTTTTCGCTAGATCAATGCCAGAAACCACCTTTACCCTGAGGATACGAGACTCCTCCTGTTAACAGAAAAGAAAACCGGTTTAATGTTTATCCTGTAATTCATTCCAAAGATCAACAGTTCACAAGAGGTTAAGCTGTGAATGGGCTTCAGATAGCAGGAGCCTCTCTGAGGCAGAATCCTGAAGAGAAGAATCTCTTGGAAGGAGGAGACACACTCTTTATCTGCTAAAGAACATCCTGGATCCAAACACGAAAAGCATCCAGCTCCAGTCAGAGCTGTTGAAGAGTTACATAAAAGCAGAATAAGAGCAGGTAACAGTAATAACACCATAGTAATAATAACGTAAGAATAATAGTAACAAAAGACAACCACAAGTTGCTGAGCAAGGCCATTTCAAGTCCTCGAGGATCCATACTCCACCAAAATTCATTTTGCAGATGCTAAAGCTGCCTGTTCAAACACAAGGGAAAATAGAGCACTTTTGTCCAATAATACCAATACCTTTTGCTCAGAGAGATGTCTGCAGTTTAAAAAAAGGCGCAAGATTAAAACTAAGTCCTTAAAACGACATTGTTTAAACCTGTCTCACCACCTTGCTATATACAGAGCTCAAAAACAACTTTCAGTGACACATGGCAGTTTCTGAAAATGCATATTTCTAGGACATCAACCTGATGTTTATCACTTCCGTTGCCTTAAGCTCCTGAGGAAAGTTGGTATAAATGGTATTTTTGACTTTTTTTTTCACCCTGTTTGACCAGTTTATTTTTGCTAAACAAAGAGGCCACCAAAATTAAGTCTGGAAAGGATCCTACAGAAACAGGTTCTGCAGTCACCTGTATCAGTTATACCTTTTTCTGCTCTGATAAGCCTTCCAGACCTGCAAGATACAAGATTCAATTACAGTAATTTGAGACTCCGTTCCCCGAAGCTTGTTCAGGAAACAATAACGTTTTCCCACAGGCTTATCCTGGCATGGCCATACTGCACCTACTCTGTTTGCTTTAGACAGCCAAAAGCGAGACACAGATTTGTGAGCTGTATCTGAGATCTTTGAGATTATTAGGAAGGTCAGAAACACCCCAGAAGCAAAGCCGTACCCGTCCGGTCTAATACCATTCCTCGGGAAGGAAGCAGAAAGAGATTCCGCCAGAGAGAAAAAAACAAAAGTCTCACTGAACCTGTCTGCGGGCGAGTTTCATCCCGACACACAACCTGCCGCTAACTGTGCTGCATTAGAGCAAAAGCTGGAGGATTTAAATCCTTTCTGAAAAGTTGTTTGTTGGTATCCTTTCCGGAAGCACTTAATACTGAGTAGTTTCTAATTAAGAAAACAGAATTCCTTCCCCAAAAGAGCCTAAGGCTTACCAGACAGGCAAACAAAATGTTACATGAAAATTCAATGGTGTTACATCAGTCGATACTGAATTGGAATTTTTTTTTTCATATGTTAACTTTTTTCAACCTGTTAATGTCACTGTAACATGCTAAAGCGGTTTTAATAGACAAAAGGCAACGAACCTGCAAATTGCGATCAAGGAAAACACCTTCATTAAGACAAGACAGCATAGAAAAAAACCTGCCAGAAATGCAGACTATTCTGACCTTACTGAAGGAGCACTGGAGGGTAAGAAGTTGCAATACTAAGTAGAGAGGGATGGAAAGGGATTTCTGACAGTTACTGTGTTATCAACACTACTCACATCAGCTTCACATTTTAAGTACACCAGAAGACAGGACCACGTTCCCTCCCTGCATGCAGCCCCTCAGCCTCTGCTAAATATTCCATTTGACCAAGCACAAACAGTGCTTTTGCAAATCTTTGTTCCAATTTTCATGTGCATGAAATAGACATGTATTACTTAAAAAAATAATTAAAACATCTCAATTAATAATGAGGTCTCACCTATCTACCCTCAAAATTTTTCCTTCAGTCAGTAAGACACTTTGATAACACCTATCAAGGTGTATTGGATCACTTTGAACTTTGGATGTCAGAAAATTCTTCTGCCGAGCACGACAATACAGAGTACACTGGCCCATGTGAGCAGCTGTTCAGGCAGCTCCTCCGTGCAGTAATTGTGTTGTGACGCACCCCACTTCTCCTGTGTGCATCAGTCTGCCTAAACGCACTCTCAAAAGCAGCATAAAGCACAGGTACATTCACGTGCACACACATGCACAAAAATACAAGAATATTCCAGCTCACGTGACTACACAAAACCTCAAATGATACAGATGAAGGGTTCCCAAATTAAGCTTGCTCAAGCATCACACGGGTCGTAGTGGGAACCAGCAGCAGCAGCTCCCAGCTTCCCAGGCTGCCACCTCCAATTTGTATTCCTCTGATCTCCTCATCCCTAGCTGGGAATGCTGCCTGCAGGGAACAAGAAGACTGAAGGGCAGAAAAAAATAAGTTTTTAATATCCTTATGCTTGCTCCTTGTGTCCCGATTTCTTCATTTATCTCCAAGTGTGCTGGGTCTAGGTATAGAAGGGAGTTACATTTTCACATCAAAAGAGAGGTAATCTCACCTCATTGTCCCCCAAAAAATCAGATAAAGGATTGCCTGGCTAGGCACAGCCAGAGCCTCACACCCAGAGCATCAATTATCTGACACAGCTTTCCACCCACCCTTCTCTGAAAAGGCTGTATGCGAAAAGAAAATTAGGATTTTGGTTCGTTTTTCTTGTAAACCCAGAGTACGATGACACAGAGTAGCCAAGACAAGACCCCCAAATGTTGAAAAATCCTGAGTGAGAAGACCGAGGATCCAAAGCCCACAAAAAGCGATGCCTTCTCAGCTTCGAGCCTGAGCTAATCTTCAGTTCAGCAGCAGTTACGCTTCTTGGGATTAAGGACGTGTTTACACATACATTTCTTTCAGTGGAAAGTGCCGACTTACACAGCTCTCCCCTCCTGTTTGTTCCATTGCCACCGAGGTTCAGCTACACCTAGGTCAGCCCCTTGAGCCACTGGAGCTCACGAAGGGCACGCAACAGAGAAGTAAGGGGGGGAGGAAACAGACAGCCAGAGATGACGGGTGGACGGAGGCAGCCGCTTCAAAGCCAGCTCTGAGGCTTCAGTCCCCAACACTGTCATATTCAGCTGAGCTTAGAAATGCTGACCTGCCTTTTAGTTTTACTCTAAATACCTAGATCACCAGGATGGGACAGTACTTATGTCCAAGCACAGAGAATGTCTTCACCGAGTTCTGGGTCATCTGGACACACCCTCTGGGTTAAAGAATAATAAAAAAAAGCCAAAGACTTAACCGTCACTCCAGAATTGGCTAAGTGTAAACCAAGAGGGCTTGCTGGTAAAGCTAACGCCTCTGGTAAGCCTCGGGCTCACAGCTCGTGCTCCGCACGGTGAGATTGACGCCTCCGAGAAGTGCAAGACCTGAGCCAGTAACCCAGCCAAGCCCAGTGCCACCTCCGAGTGCCTACACGTGCCCCCAGCCCCCAGCCTCGCGTATCCTGCGGAGACTGAGCCGACTGTATTCAGCGTGTATTCCGCAGGCGTGAAACCCCAGACACAAGCAGAGAACGGGACAAAGAAAGAAATCTGGAGAAACTAAGAAGCAGTATGTGGTGGAGCTGCGGTCCTGCCTGGGACGCCAGGCACTGGAGAGAGGGTGCGCAGCGAGGCGGAAGGAGACGTGGAGGGTGCACAGCTCAAGGTCCAATCTGCAAAATATGGCCATGAACAAGAGCACGCAGAGCAGGTTAACAAGGCTCATCAGAAGAGAGACATCTATGCCCAAAGGCTTGTCTACTTTTACCAACTACAACTGCTATCTGTGTAACAACATACACTCTGCTCAAGTGGGCCAATAAAATATATTGGCTCCCCTTACAAATCTTAACTTGCTGAGAACCAGCCCTGTCAAAGGACTGCTATACAACAGCAGGTCTGCAGCCTTCAGCCTAAGGAACAGACAGATGAAAGAAGGTGTGAAAGAAGTGGATCACTAAAGATTTGGAGAAAATAAGCATACAACAGTTTGTTATACATCATTATACATGACTCTGACAACATCTAGACCAGAAAGCTATCAGCTAAAAAAAAAAAAAAGGGGGTGTGTGTGCAAAAATGCTGATGAACACAATTCCAGCGGAACACAATTTATTGGCAGTTAAATATCTCGACTGAAATACTTTCCTAAGTAATCACTAATCGATGCATTCTCGGAGAGCAGTTTTCTTAACGCAAACAAACTTCCATTTTCTGGCAACTGCATGTAAGGTCCCCCGGACTCAGTAACAAGTGAAGAGCAGCCACCACCTCTGGCCCACCAAGGTGCTCAGGCTCACGGACACACCGTGGGATGCTCCCACCCTCCCTTCCCGCATGCCCAGGAAGCCAGCACCTCCCCTCCCTCGCCCACATCCCCATTGTTCCACCAGCAGCCACATTGTCCTTCCAGCAGCATCACCGGGATCAGGAGGAGGGAGAAGTGGTGGGGGGTATGCTACAGGGAAGACAAGGCCAGGGAAGCTGAGACCCCCTGCCAGAAACACGCTCCCTACCGGAGGACTCCAGCTATTTAGGAGCCACTTGCTGCTTGAGTCGCCATTCCCAGCACACCCTACGGAAGAGGCAGCAATCCGTAAGAGCGCTCCAGAAGCGGTTCATGGTCCGCAGTCCTCGCTGGCCTACCCTAACCTACCCAAAATGAATTAATACTCGCTACTCCAGGTCACTCTGTTCAACACTGCACGTTTTCACAGCTTCCCTCCATGTCAACAGGAACCAACCACTATTACCCTGGCTGCACAGTCGTTCCATTTCCAACGGCATCTGCACTAAAACGCAAAAGGGAATATGGGAATATTTGAAATCAACAAATTTTCCTCTTCCTGCTCCCCCAAGACCACGGATGGGAGCTTTTGGCCTGCTTTCCTTCCTCTTCATTTTCTATTTAGTACTCACAGAGAACGGTGCTCAGCTGACTTAAATGCTGCCACACTGGCAGTGCTTAACAGCAGCAAGTGATCTGCTGCACCCAGCTTTAAATCACTTTTAGCAACCTTGCTAAGTGGAGATATAAAAGCCCCTCTTCTGGTTCTGCTCAGGGTTGAAAACATGTATCAAAGAGAAATACTGCTCTGGTGGCAGGATTAAACTGTGTCCATCTGCTGTGCAGTTCCTGCACTGCCTGGAACAACCAGTATCAGCCACTGGCAACCGGCAAGCTCGACGAGATGGACATCTGACTGCAATTTTTGTATCCCACTGAGTTCCGTGCATTTTGAAAAGAATATATCCTGAGCTTCTTTTCAAAATGCACTGTTGAAAAGGAACTTTGACCTCACAGGGGAATTTTTCTGCCACTTTCCAACCTTGCCAGCAGCATCCTCAGCCCGGAAGGGTCCCCTTAAAAAGCCAGGCACTGCCACTCCCTCGTCCATCCGTCCCCAGACCCAACGCTGCAGTTGCGTTCTGCCCTCCGTCAGGGTTTTGTGACTGCAGTGCAGGACACGTCTCCGAGTTTAAAACTCTGTCGTTCAGAGTACTTGGATTACAAGAATTTCGCAACTCCGCTGCTAGAAAGCCAGAGCTGGGGAAGGCGGCTGCTGGCTGGCTGTTAGCAGTTAAGCAGTAAAAAGCTCCCATTTACGAAGCCTCACCTGGCAAAGCCCATCGTCTTCCCGTCCTCGCCCACTGCAGCGGGGGGGTGCCATAAAGCGCCCGGTTAGGTATTAATGGCGAGTTCCACCACTAACCGGGCTCATACTCCCCTCGGCCCTGTCCAATGATTAACGTGAAGTTTATGTGTTCTTGCCTCCCTGGAAAATGTCAGAGGTTACATAGTTCTCTCCTTTGCTGAAGGATAACCTTTATCCAGATTCTGTTTTCTCATCTGTAATTCACACTGCCATCTCAGAAGACGCAGCTGATTTAGGCGGAACCAAGCTATGAAACCAAAAACCAAGCAAGCAGCAAGGACCAGACTTCACCAACAATGAACAGACCCCAGTTCACCTCAGAGAACAGATAAGAGCATACACACGTGTTTACAGACTTCGGAGACTTCTGTACATATATTTATGTGCATGAGTCATATTTTTTAATTAATTTTAAAATTAACAACACGTTTACTTTCTCCAGGTGCTCTGAAAAGCAAAGTAATTTCTAAAATCTAATAAAGCATTCACATAAAGAAAATTTATTAAAACGTCCTCTTGCCCTTGGATTAGTAAAATATCCTGGATCTGGGAAGTTTAGGGAAGATTTATGGAAGCAACAACTTCTCGCCCGCCGGTGAAGATGTAACACCACCCCTCTGCTTCGCCTCTCTGAGGAACGAGCCAGGAGAGGTGGCACAGGCCACTGCAGCTAAAGCAAAACAGCCATGCCATAAAACCCAACCCCAACATGTTTTGAAATACACAGCCGTATGTTCTAAATAAACACATAAAAAGAAATCCATAGCAATCCACAGTCCGGTGCGAGAAGGAAAGGTGGAGATGGCAACCTCCTATAGGAGAGAAAATCCCACGAGACGTTTAGAGTGTGCAGCAAGAGCGCAGCACTGAAACAACAATCGATACGGGTATAAAATTAGAAACGTGGCTTTTTTAAAAGAACAGACAAGTGTGAAAGGCACAACGTTTGGATCAATGCAAACCAGTATGTGAACAGATGCCGTGCGGCCCATTCAACGTGTTCTTCCACAAGTACCTTATAAAAAGTATATGAAACCATCCGTAAGCCAAATCCCTCGAGAAGGACAAATTCCCTTCCATATTTCCCGAGTCGCACGAAACCCCAGCCAGCCTTTTCGTCGCGTCTGCGTCGGGGACGCCAGCAACAGGCAGTGGCCCGAGCAGCCGGAGCGCAGCCGGACTCCCCGCCGCCCGCGCTCGCCACACCGGCACCGCAGCCCAACTTACCCAGCGCCGCCCGGCTGCTCGGCGCGGGCCCCCAGGTCCCCGGGAGCGCCGGAGGCTCCGCCGCCCCGAGCGGCCCCCAGCCCCGCTGCGGAAGCTCGGCTGACGGAGGCAATCGATGTCCCTCACCAAGGCAACGAGGTGAAAGGACAGCAATCTAGGGTTTCACCTGGAGAAAGCTCCACCTGAACCGCGGCGGGGGAGTGTTGCTTTGGTTTTGTTTTGGGTTTTTTTTCCTTCTCTCTGTGCAGAGACATTTTTGATTTCAAACCAAGATAGGCGTCAGCGAGGTAAATTTCCACTGACTGGGAGGAGAGAAACCAGATCACACTGGAAAGTTACCTGCACGCAGAGACTCTGTGAACCCGGCTTCAGCCACTGAGCACCTCATCTCTATTTTTATTGTACCCGAAAGTTTGCAAAACATAACAAAACAGGAAAGGCAACAGATCTTTAACTCAATGTTTTGGTTGCAAAACACATCAGGATGGAAAAGACAACAAATCTTTAACCCAATGTTTTAACTACTGGAACTTTTGGTATGCTGAATGAAAAAACACAGGGAGAGCCCCTGGTGTGCTGGACATAACACACACACAGTCACCCAAACAAGCTGCTCTTTAATGCCCCCCATTATTGTGAAAAATCAACAAGCGTTTGCAGTTTCGAAACAAAACAGACTATTTGCCATCAATTGAGAAGAAGAGCAAGCGTGTTGTCCATAGCTAGCCTGGCAAGGCTAGGCTGCTCCTAAAGCCTTCAGCAATGGAGAACGCAGAAGAGGAGCTGGGCTGCAGAAGAATCGGGCTCATTTGCGGTGGTTAAACCAACCCGCACCACGGCGGAGAGAAAAACCCGTACTCTGGGAAGCTGCTCCACACCCTCACCTCACACGGAACAGTGCCGAGTCCGATCATCCCCTCTTCCGCGGGACAGCCACGCGCCTCACGCCAAACCCCGCCAGCCCAGCACGGAGAGCCGAAGCAGACGCCCACGCGCCGGCCGCCATCCCCCAGGGCAAAGCCACGGAAAAATCCCGCTCTGGGCTGTCTCCGCGCAGCCGCTCGGGAGGCGAGAGCAGCTGCCTGGCCACGCTGTCCCTGCGCCGGGGAGGGGACACCAGGGCTCACCTCCCCTGCCCCGCCAGCCCCTCTGAGCCGCCAGCAGCAGCCGCAGGCTCTGCCCAGCGGCCCCAGAAACGCTCTGCTTTCAACTTCAAGTCTCTGTGGCCACTTGAAGGAAACATGATACAAAAGCAACCACAGATTGGAAGAAAGGCCACGAGCCACGCAAGGAATCGGTGAACGCGTGCTGCGCTACCCCCCAACGGCGCAGGCGGGCGGCGCAGGGAGACACCGGGTTTCGTTCAGAGCCACGGGGAGAAGACGGGCACCCAAGCCAACAGCTCAACCTCTGGGGGCACCATGGGGATTTTCGGAAGGCCACAGCAACAGCACGTGGTAAGTCTCAGTATATTTCCCGTGATATCTTCATAATCTCGAAATTTGTCAGTGGCAATTTTGCAAACAGTCTTTGATAAAATCTCGGTTCTGCAATGAAAACAAGAACAGGCACCACGGGTATGAACCACATCTCCACTCTCCTCTGCGAAGTTCAGCACAGGAAAACAAACGTAAAGGTGACCAGGTTACAACCACCTACTCACCTGGCTCAGGCACGGAAATTAAAATCTCATTTTGGAGAGCTTCACCTCGAGCAACCTGGGAACCCAGCTCAGATCCTCCCCCTTCAAGTGCTGATCACATCCCCCCTTATGAACTCTGAGACTAAAACAATTGTGCCTTTTCTCCCCAGCAGAACTCTCAATCCTTGTTCCACAATGCATTTAAAAAAAATACGCTATTTTGTCTAAAGCAGATCTCAAAGTCAGAGCAGCTAAACCTAGAAGCTTCTGGAGGAAAGAATGCCATGTAATTTGGCTCAGAAAGACCCTCCTGGCTAGAGCCAGTCAGTTCACAGCGCACCAGCACCACACTGCTCCCGAGCACATCTCCTGGCTGTGGTGAGGGCTTCCCACACGGCACGGCGCCAAAACCCAGGACAAACCCACGTCCAAGGAAACCAAGGTGCTCCAAGCCCCGTCCAACCTGGCCTTGAACCTCCAGGGATGGGGCAGCCACAGCTGCTCTGGGCAACCCCAGCCAGGGGCTCACCACAAAGAATTTCTTCCTAATATCTCATCTAAATCTCCCCTCTTCCAGTTTAAAACCATTCCCTGTCATCCTATGGCTCCACTCCCTGATCCAGAGTCCCTCCCAGCTTTCCTGGAGCCCCTTTCAGACACTGGCAGGGGCTGGAAGGTCTCCCTGGAGCCTTCTCCAGGCTGAACCCCCCCAGCTCTCCCAGCCTGTCCTCCCAGCAGAGGGGCTCCAGCCCTCCCAGCGCCTTCCTACTTCTAGGACTCAGGACCTTTAGGAAGAGGCACCACATTCACGTATTCCTTGGTTAGACTGACATAGCTGGGGGAGAAAACACCAGGCGAAATTTCAGAAAAGCAGGGTTTTGTTTCAGAGGGTCGTCCCACAATGCTGCTCCTGGACGTGGACAGAAGAGCACACGAGGCCGAAGCGCGCAAGTTAAAAACACAGACGTCAGGGGGAGCGTATGGAGACCAAAGGTACGCACGTACCAGCGGCAGTGGCAGGAACCTCCAAACTCCCAGGCCAGCGCCGAAAGCCCACTGTCAGGAAACAGGCTCCAATCACAGCACTGACCTCGTGAAAATCTGCTTACAAGGTATTTTTACTGTACATTTAAAAAAAAAAAGTAAGTGTCCCAGGCGAACTGCAATCTATTTTTATAAAAATCCGTTGAACTCCATGCAGCTAGATATACGTGAGGAATTTTAGCAAGCACGTTAAAGCAGGTCACCTGTGGTCTTTAGAAACACCCAAGAGAATGCAAAAGATCTTTAAATTAATGGACTTGCTGTACTGCACAAGACTTTATTCTCCTTACTTAACATTTAGACCTATTTATATCACTCACTAAAGGAATTTATCTAATCGCCACCTTGTTCTCCGCACAACCTACTTCACCGCGCTCCCCAGCAGTCTCACTCAGGCTGTGCGCAGATGTAGATCCAGCTGTGCCAGCAAAGAAAAAAATTCTTACCCAACAGCCCGTTTGTTAACACTGCCAGAGGTTACCACCTCCCCCAGCCGACAGCAGAGACCGTGACAATCACACTAAGCCACATGAGTGGTTTCATTAGACTCGCTCTCCTGGATGGCTCCGAGCTGCCGCGCGCTCCGAGCAGGGGCTGGGGACAAGACACCCCCCCAGCAGCAGGGCTGCCACGACTCACTGGCCTCCCTCCGCCCGCTCCCTCTCCGGGCTCAGCCGCGGTGGTTACCTGCGCTTCCGTCCTCTGGGGCCTTCCATCTAAAGAGGAGGCAGACGCTGGTCGAAATCCCCACTCCTCTCATCCATACCACGTGAAGGACAGCCCCGGAGAAGCCCGCAATGGCAAGTTTGCCATAAAAAGAACAGCGATCACTCACATCTGCTTAATTTAGCACCGCTTTGTGGCAAGTATCTCAAAGGAAAGGAAAAAACCAGTGTAGCATAAGGAAGATATGTTGGCTGAATCATCTGTGTACGTCATAAATCTATGGTACAGGAAATTCTCTTTCTGAAGGAAACCTCAACCTGCTCTTCCCTGGACAAGCCAAGAGGGGTATATAATCTTTGGCAGGAGCAAAGAAACAGGAACAACATTTGTTACGTGTTGCCATGAAAAATACGAACAAAGCTTTGACGAGGAGTTACGGGTGCATTCACAGCAGTCTGGGACATGAAAACAACTCTCCTGCATTTTTAAAAGAAACAAAACAAAACCAACCAACAACCACTCAACCCTGATCTGGCACCAGAGATCAGCACCAAGATCATCTGCATCCAAACTGAAAATTTACTGCAAGTTTAAACAGAAAATTCACAAAGGAAAATCTGAAAGTAACTTCTCTTCCTTCCCTCAGAGGATACAGAAACTCAGCAGGTTCATTAAGACCTCAAGCTTTTATTTAAACAAGTATCTAACCTTCTGGCATGCAAAAATAGCCCTTCAAGTAGGAACTACCATAAAATAAAGGAATGATGGTTTTACATGTAGGATGATGACATTACACTGGCCCTGACACTCGTAAAAGCTTTGCCAACCAGAGAGTGAAACAAGGCCAGTTGGTTTAATTTCAGATATTCATTATCCTCGGGTCAATGTCCGGACAGATCTATTACTTTCCAGCACACAGAAGAGAGTAGCACTTCAAAACTTATCAGTCAAAAGAAGAACACAAAAAATGCAATTCCCCAGTGAATGTCTAACAATTTTGCCCAACGATGAAGAATGGTCTAAATTCCCAGCACCGTCTCGGGGACCAGGAGGGCACACGCACACACAGCCTGCAGTAAGAAGCAACAGAAGGACGTAAGAGACTTGTCTTCAAAGCATCTTTTCTAGTGTGACAGTTAGGGTTTTACCTTTCACTAAGGCAACCTCTGATAGAGTTAAATTTTTGTCTTCTAAACATCTCGAAGTGGTGGTCTTGGTATGATGAAATCCACCAAGATGTTAAAATCCAAACTCTTTTAAAGTGGCCGGGATGCACTGCTGGCTTGGACTCAACGTGGCACCACCGGCACCCAAAGGACCTTCTCCACAGAGCTGCTTCCCATGGTCAGGCCCATCGCCTCCCGAAGCACAGGGCAACTCCCACCCGGGTGCAGGACCTGCCTTTTCCTCGCTGAGCCTCACAAGGCTGCTGCAAGCCCGTCTCTCCAGCTTGTCCCAGTCCCTCGGAAGAGCAGCACAACCCTCTGGTGGATCGGCCTCTCCTCCCACTTTGTATCACCTCCAGCTCAAAGTTTGCTGACAAACGGCAAATTAGACTGGCACACGAAGGGGAAGGCGGTATTTTCCAATTTAAATAATAATACTACTACAAATGACCTGGAAACAGATAAAAACAGAATTCCCAGAAAACCAGCTTCAAAACAGTTGTGGTTAGGAATGAGGCAGGCAGGAGAACAGGTTTACAACAGCTGTGGTTAAGAATCAGACAGGTAGGAAAACATTAAGCTCAGGTTTTATTTGTAGGCAGAGACACGTGCAGGGCTCCAAGGAGACACGCTGCTGGACAAAGGGCAACGTCTATTTGCGCGCGGTCCAAAGCTGTTCTGAAACGGGATGGCTCTCACCACTGCCGGGAATGCTGGGCTTCCTTACACCGCCGCTTTGCACCAGCTCTCGGCATCGCCCAGAACAGCACCGGGTCCAAAGCACTTCCTATTTCCATGTGAGTTTGAATAGTCACAATATCATCATATCACTGCGACTGTTTCGAGAAATAAAATCACGCTGAAGTTCACCAGATTGGTCAATTTGGGAAGACTTGTTTACTGGAATGCACGGCTGCGGGGCTCCGCCGTCCCCAGCACAGCCCTGGCTCGGGCAGCGACTGCCCAGCAACGCTCGAGCACGGGACGGGGACTGGCCCCAAGGCCATCTCAGGGACCTGGAGGGCACCTGCACTTTGCCAGACAAACATGACAACAAAATGACAGTTCACAAATGGGAATGTTATTTCACTAGTCAAAAGAAGATCATTCATGACCTTATGAAATGTGTTACAAGTTTGTTACAGACTTAAAGTCAGGTTTTGGTTTGGTTTGTAGGGTTCTGGGTTTTGCTTGCTGATGGGTTTTTTGTTTGGTTTGGGTTTTTTGTTGTTGGTGGGTTTTTTCCTCATTCACTGGCTCTGAAGATCACAATCCTGTATTTCAACAGCTCATAAGAAAAGGCTTATATATAGTTTTTCATAGTGGAATGGCAGAATGAGAAGAGTATCTCTGAAAGACGCTCTTCCCTCACAGAGGAAGTAAACCCACTTTCTGATGGTCGTTTGTTCCCTTTCTGGAAAAGGAGGAAGATGTTCAGCAGAGTCAAACTTGAACTCACCTACACTCCTGCAAAGGCGATACAACCAGGGCACACACACGCGCAGGCACCCCAAGTTCAGCAGCAATTTTAGTTTGATCAATGATACTCTGAAATACTCACGGGAGCAGGAGAGCTCTGGCCAGAACCTGAGCTGTGCCTACAGCTGCAGACCCAGCCCTCACCAGTAACGTCCCCAGAAGCACACGGAGAGGAGTGCTGTATTCCTGCAGCGCCCGGCGAGCAGAGACCACGCCGGGACAGGGTCCCGGTGCAGGGTCCCGGTTTTCTCCCCAGCGCCGCCCCGCAGCGCAGCGTGAGTTGGCCAGCGGGGACCGAGTCCCCCGAGGCGAGGCCCGACGTGGGGAAGGGGGAGCAGCACCGCCATCGGCTCGGCGCTCGGCAGACCCGCACCTGCGCCCTCGCTTCAGCTGCTCATCCCCACCAGCAATTAACACCGCCGAGCTAACGAGGAGCGCTGTCCCGAGCGCTGCGTGTGACACTGTGCGGGCTCGGGCTCACGCCAGCAACTGCTGGACGCAGCAGAACCCGAAGCGGCAGGCAGACGTGCTGCGGCGTATCGGCCGGTGAGAAGCGTGCGTTTCCGGGCAGAACGGGATCCAACGCTCTCCTTCAGACCACGGCCCGAGAGCACTTCCTCAGAAACACCTTCCCGAGTAATAACCAGCGCTGGAGACCCAACCGTTTCAAGAAAAGTGGGACTAAAGTTCAGATAAATGTATCTCAAAGATCTTCCTTAGGAGCCTCTGCAATGGCCAGCAGTTAAAAGTTCTTAAGAATAGACTATTCGATAAAAAGCCAAGCAGAAAAAGCCAACAAACCTCATAAGAAAATGACGCTCTTTTATCTCACATTATGCTCCTTATCAACCTGTATCTCATCTCTGCCATTTCAGACACTTCAAAACGCAACTTTAAAGCTTCTATCATTTCACATGATAGCCTGAAAATAAGTCTTGGATAGCGACATTCCCAACACTGCGCAAGTGACAGGCCGTTAATTGCACACTCGGAGCGAGGACCCAGCCGGCTTGCTGCAAACCAGTCTAGAGGTAAGTCATCAGGATTCCCCTCCCTCCAACCACTCTCCGAGGAGACACTTCCATTTTCAAATAGATGCTATTTTTATACACCTATTCCGACAGACCAAACTTCAAGATATTTATGCGTCAGAGAAACAACTGCTTCCCGTGCACAGATCAGGACTAGGAAGTGGCTGCAGAGAACTCAAATACTGGGCATCTCACAGCTTTATGCGTAGACAACATACATTCACGTTGTCTGGTGCTGGTCATCAACTCAGATTTTTATTTTTTTAAAGACATGTAAGTTTCAAATACCTACTAAACTTTTCACCATTTTTGAAAGGCTGATAATGCATACAAAACAGACAAAAGAAATCCAGTATCAAATGGGGGAGGTTTAGTTATACTTCGTTCCAGTACCCCAATTAGTTGCCAGCTGATCACACAAGCACATTTACGTAACCGCAATCTATATTCTTGTTAGATATTTAACGATTTTAAACCATAAACAGTCAGCTTTATCCTGGCTGCAGCGTTTAATGCCAGAACACGCATTCAATAAAAAGGCAATCCAACAATAAGCGGTGCCTGGAGGCGTCCCCCTGACCCAGATCACCTCCGCGAGCCATTTCAGAGAATCGACCCACCGACCAAATGGCACCACTGGCTGTTCCACCTGCAGAGCGACCCGCCGGGCCGGCGAGGAACAGGACCAAGAATTCCTGAAACGGGCCTTGCTGAAAGAGCCCTGCGAGCAGGAAAACTACACTAACTGACACAAAAATGCCAGTGAGGCTTTCCGAGCCCTAACCACCTCTAAAAGGAGAGCTTCTCCCAGTATCTGCCGAGGCGGGAGGGCTGCAGTGTCAAGGCCGTGTTCAGCATGCGAACAGGTGATCCCTGGCAGGGTCTGTTGCTCCGAAGCTCTAACGCTGCTCTGGCAGAGGGCAGCGCCTCCTTCCTCTTGGTTCACTGGAACAAACACATGAAACACAACTCTTGCTTTCAAAACATTCCGTAGAGACACACAAAAAAAATACTGCCGAGGTAGTACATGAGCTTGAGTGATTCCACACACAGTTTGCATCAAGAGCAGGGAGAAAGCTCTTGAAAACTGAACAAAATTTGGAAAAGAGCAAAATGTAAAGGAAGTTCCAAGCTTTTGAGTTTGGTTTTTTTTTTTAAATAGTTCGATTTTTCTCTTCTGTTCAAACCAGAGATCAAGTATGTTTGTAACATCAATAATTACACGTTCCAATCGTAAAGTATTAATCGTGGATTATTACCCTTACTGCAATTCATCGCAATGCATTCAGCAGTGGCAACTTCAAGCACACAGAGAGAACAGTGCCATAGAAGACTACTGCTTAACTAACGCGATGCTAAGTTGTTAGGTGTAATGGGATGCATTCCTGTTGGGCTCGGTTTGAGCTGTGAAGGAAAAATAAGCAAAGATGTTAAAAAGCAATATGAAGTGCCAACAAATCCAAAAGACGTATCTGAAAGCAATTTTAGAAAGATTAAGGTTTAGCGCCAGCAAGGTTCACTAATCTACAATTTCAGTGCTCAGTGCATTAATTTACTACAAAAAAACCTTGTTTGAAACTGGGTTCATAGCAAGCCTGGGAAAGTAAAAAGGATGAAACACAGGCTATAATCCCAGAATTTGATCGGGAGCTGGACTCGTGCATTTTGGAGAGCTTCAGCAATTTCTTTGGTGTTCTGTGACTGCAGTATATGAAACATTCTCCAGATTTACCTGGCTAAATGAAAACACTATGCTAAATCAGCTGAATGCAAAACATCTGTATTTTCATATATATGCACACACACACACGTACATGTGCGTGTTGCCCGAAAGAAAATTGCTTTAATTACTGTGTATTTCACCAAAATAGAAAGGAAACAATTTGGGTTTTAGGGTGGAGAGAGAAGAAAGTCTGCAGGAGCTCCATGATTAACATAGTCAAATAAACATTCATAAAATAAAATACTACAAGAACTGCAACGATAAGAAATTTGCAAAAAAGAGGTGTGTTTTGCAATACAGAAGACCGGGAATGCACACGCCATCTACACTTCCTGGGGACACAGGACTTGCACACATCGCAAGCACTCCAGAGCATCAGCTGTGCGGGAGAAGAGTCGGATCGACCGGAACATCTGTCAGCGAACGGCCCGGAAACGCCTGGCGCGGCGGCGCACAACAGCCGGGGCCGGGAGCAGAGATGCTCAGTGCCTGTACGGGCACAGCACACCCCGGCGCGGTGCCTGACGCGGGGAAGGATGCGGCCCTGCCGCGGCCCCAGCCCGCACCGACAGTCCCCGTCCCGCCAGCACGGGCCCGTGACATGGTGACGCAGCGAGAAGCGTCTGCCAGTGGGAAGAGCCGGGCACGTCACCATTAGCTCGGGCTATCAGAAGCCATGTCACCTGTCTCAGTGGCCCGTGGACACGTGATGTGAGTCAGGGCTTCTGTTACTCTTTTAGAAAGACTGGGATAAAAAAACCAACCAACCAACCAAACGAGGCAATTACTGCTGTGGGAGCCTGTCCCGACGGGCAAAGGGTGCTGGGGGTAAAGGCAGCAGGAGAGGCCGAGGGAGGTGGGTCTGTCCCGCCTGGGGACAGCGCAGGGGCACCAGCCCGCCTCTTCGGGGACCTGCAGCAGAAGAGGAGCAGAAATGGGGACACCCCAGCTGAGCAGGGGGACCACTCACCACGTCCCCGAGCGCTGAGGGACTGGGACAGGGCTCAGACGCCGTGGAGCCCTCGCCACTGGTGACAGGCGACACTGGCCTGGGACAACCCCCCGGAACCTGCCCCGAGGGCGCCCAGCTTCGCGCCGGGGCTGGGCCACGCGGTCTGCAGGCGTCCCCGCAGCTCGGCCCCTCCGCGGGCCGCATCCGGCAGCAACTCTGGCAGAGGGGCCGTGGCACAGCCTGCAGCGTGCCAGACCAGGAAAAGTTATCACAGATGGCTTCAAGACTGCGTGCAGCGGCATTAACTGCCAGTTCCCACTACATGCACACATCCAGAGAGGAAGGTGGACTGGGAGAGACGTCTCTGCTCTCGTCAAGACCTGCTGGAGAGCCAGGAGCTGCTGCAGGGTGACACTGCAGGCTGCAAAGCCCCTCAGCTATGTCTGACCACTGATCAGCGCTGACCTGTCCTCAAGAGCCACCAGTGCCTGAGGGGCTCAGGACAGCACGTCACAAGTCACAAGCCCCGCTCCGTCCCGTGGCAGGTTCCTTTCCCGTTGTCCCTCGGTTTGCTCCATCCCCTGGCAGGTTCCTTTCCCACTGTCCCTCAGTTTCCCTGGCGACGCAGCGAGATGCGGGAGAGGTGCAGGCTTATCCATCGCTGGGGCCAGGCCAGACCAGCAGACGGTGTGAAACACGGAGGAGACAGAGCCAGAGGCCAAAGACAGACCCCACACCTTCAGAGGCTCGGAAAGCCCAGGGTATAAGGGAATTCAGCCTGAATTTGTCACCTATTCATTAGCTGTTACTTTTTTAAACTCTTGTAATAGCTCCATTGCAGTAGACTTCATCTCAGAGCAGAAATCAGGAATGTCACGTTTTCAGAGAAAGACTCCATTTTCTAACACAATTTGTTTTCTTGCATGAATCATCCTCTTATCCAACCAGAAATGAAATTAGATCTTCCAGCTCTCAACTGGAGTTAATAATTAATGTTACTGTACGAGTCTCCAGTCTTCCCTGGTGAAGAAACTCTGTCAAAGACATTAACATTTCAATGAGCACTGCTGTCAGTCAACCAGCAGTTCACTCCTGCAGCCTCCCCGCTCCATCCTGATCAAGTTTCTTTTTTGGAAAAACCCATCAAGTCACAGCCTGCAGCAGTACCTCTTTTCCCTTAAGGCAAACCCGGCCGTAAGCTCTGCTCCCCAAGGATTTCTAGGATTGGGGGATGAATCAGTCCCGTTGCAGTCTCTGCCCGCACTCAGGGAGGAAAACCTGGCACCAGTGCCCAAGCCAAGCTGGCGGAGAGGGGATCCACGCTCACCACCGCCGTCTGGTGCCCAGGCTTCTGCCCATGGGTCGTACCATACTCTCGCCGTTCCGACATGCTGGCACTCCGTGCTCCACCTCTTTCTGTCCTACTCGCTTGAAAAACGCAGCAGCCCTTTGACAGAGACTCGACTTTTGTTGCTGGCAAAGAGCATTTGTTGTTTAAACGTATACTCTAGGGCTAGCAAGCTCTTCCAGTTGGAAACTATGGTGTCTCACAAAAGAATGAGAAAATTGTGCCGTTTCTAATTTGGGCTCAGACTGATTAGATTTGGGAAGTTAAGCAGTGAGCGCACACAGACTGTTCTGGCTGGAAGGACAGCAAATCCCACCATGGAGTTCAACCCTTTCCTTCTCCAGTGTGTACGCTGACATACGAGGACACGTTAACAGCCAAATATGCAGACAAAAGGTATTGTGAAAAATAGATGTAGATTAAAAAAAAAATTAACAGGAACACGACCAATGAAGGAGACTAATAAAGTAATTTGGCTACAGCAGTTATTTTGTATGCATACCTGCATTTAAGATGCTTTTCAGGAGGAAGTAGTTACTATCTTTCTTTTAATTAAGGAACATCGTATCACTGCTCAAAAATGCCAAAGGTACATCTGAGTTAGTATACAAGTCCAAATAATCAATGACAGCAAGTTGATCACTAGCAAATCAATGAGACTGGCTGAAAAACACACCACTACTGCTTGGAGGAAACGCGTTCATCCCTATGATTTTAGGGCAGGTTAGCAGCATTCAGCTCCAGCTCGTACTTCCAGCGTGCAGCCCGGCGAGCAACGCACTCAGTCCACACACTGGCAGCTGTATTTCTACCATGGAAATGCTGTTAATACCCAAGGCATTTTTTTCCCCTTTAATGAAATATGCTCATCCTTTTCACAATGTGAAAGAAGAGATCCATATTAAAAAGGGGGGGGGGGGGGNNTGCGTCGGCGGGTGGGGGCGGGGCAGGGAAAGTACAGTGTTACCGAGAATTTGTTTGTTTGTTTTACGTAAGTAACATCTGCACACGCACTGAGGGTGGAAGCCTTGGGGGTTTTTCTGTCTTGGAAAGCATTTGGTGTGTTGTTTGCTTTGAGTTTGGTTTTGGTTGGTTGGGTTTTTTTCAATTGTAGTAATTGCTCATAGGGAACTCCTTAAGAATTTGTGAAATGCTATAAATAAACGGATTGCTGCTGGACAAAGCTCAGAGGTTAGCTCAGTCACTTGTTCCCAAAATGGTACTTGACACTGACTAGACTAAGAAACGCTCATTAAAATATTCAATACTCATTATCCAAAACAAAGGATGGACTTTGTGTTCTGCCAGGCTTTCTGGATGCAAAATGTGGCTGAATGCGCCGAACAAAAGCCACATTCATAATCAAAGTATTGCAGAAGATCTGCAATAAGGTCAGTCATTCATCATCTCGGCGCAGGACTGGCCCAGAGAAGCACAGATGCATGTTCGTGGAAGGAACAGACAAAGAAGGGAGCAGAGCGCACAGCAATTCAGAATTCCTTAGCCAAGCTACAAGGCAATTGAACAGCTTCTACCCCATCTTCCATGGTGTTAGCAAAGCGATCCAGGGTCAGTAACAGGCAGGTAGAAGCACTAATTTCTTCACCACGGCTGCCTGCAGTCCCAAAATCACCCAGGCAGTACAAAGCTTTCCAGATCTGGAATTTCAGACCAGTTTCCTTAGTTGTATCTAACTCAGCAGCCTGCGGTTACAAACATAAGCCGTTTTCGTAACTATTAACACCTTTGCTCATCATTTCAGACCTAAGAGTTTTAGACTAATCTTGAGCCTAGTTCCACAGCGTAAGACATCTCTGCCCAGAACAGCGGGGACTCGCCAGGGAAGCAGGATGGGGAGCTAAAACACACGCAGAACTGTCTGCAAAGGGTGCGCTTCTCACACCATGAAGTCTGCTGCTTTCAGAGAGCTCAGGCAGAACACCAAGAATCAAGGATGGGGGGTTTATTTTTTTTCCCCAAGATAACAAATTAATACTTCAGTGAATGAAGTACAGCAGTGGAAAACTCTTGGGAGTTTTTTTGATTTTTAATACAAATTAACAGAAGAAGTTTGAAGAACAAAGTCAGTTTCCTCCAGGCAGGTTTAAATGGAGTTATGTCCCCTTTCAGAAACAACAAAGGCAATCCACAGAAAGTCCAATTTTGCTTCTAAATTATTACTGTGGCCACACAAAGCAGAGGAAGAAAACCAGCCAGGAGTTGCAGCAGCGATACCAATATCCAACTGCACAGAGAATTGCCTACTTTAACAGGCACACTTTTTGTATATGCTGGGGGTTTCAAAACAATACAGCCGTAGACATTTTATGTAATGTTATTTGGCCTACACACTATTTCATACTGCAGATGCTTATGTTGAATATAGCAAAACTTGCCCAGAAGATCAGGTAACAGCTCCAGAAAATGCCAGGGCCGGTAAGGAACTCGTGACACTAAGAAAAGTGCTAAATTGGTCAGCAAAAAAGTCAAGTGAAGTTGACAGGCACGTGCAGTGCTGCGAGGCAAACAAACTAAAACCATCCCTCTTTATCTCCTCTCTCCCCCCGCCACACTTGTTCAAACCTAACTAAAAGCAGCTTGAAGTTGTTGCCCAAAGGAACCCAAAACTTCAGAAACGCACAAGCTACCCCCGTGGCCCTAGATTAGAGCCAGAGCCACCAGTGAGGAAGGGAGGAAGAAAGCTGTGGTACGGTCAGCGACGCCATCACGAAGGACTCCAGAAGGGAAAACTCCCAAAGGAATGCCCAGGCAAGTGCCGGTGCACGGTAACAGGGCAAGCCCCTCCGCTTGCCCAGGCTCTAGAGGGACTGCAGCAAACCACCAGACGCAAAGTAAGGAAGAGGGTGGCTGTGCTGATTTATTCAGCAAGCAGAAAGTTTGGTGCAAAAAGAAAAAAAACCCCAAACTTCCCAGAATTGCTACACAATCCAGGTAACTTCCCGTTGCCAGCTGAACACCATCCAGACGATAAAAACCATCTCGAAAGCAACAGCGCTCTCCAGGTTCTAACAGGGGACTCAGCGGGGAGAACCAGTCCAGCAGATGCGAACTGCACCACTACGTTAAAGGCTGTTAGAAAGTCTTCTGGGCTCTCCTCTCCTCCCCCGTGCCGCAGGGAACATTAGCGAGTGCTTAAACCTTAAAAACCACACTCTCTCTGCATGCCAGATTGTCAATAAACAGCACGTACAACTCGCAAGCAATCGCCAAGAAAATTCAGTTAAAGAAAGCGTCTGAACATTTGGTCAAACTTTTGGCTTTTTCGTAAGGAAAAAAAAAGCACCATGAAGAAATTTAGCTGAAGTTGTGTTTCGCAGGCAACGTTTCTAAAGACAAATTAACTTTGAACACCGAGAACAAGAAAAGACGCTGCTTTTTACCCCACGTGTGCAGTGACAGAAGAGTCTCACAGATGAATCTGCCAAAGCAATCCAGAGGGGCTGGTGAACACACATCATCAAAAATTAAAGCAACTTAAGCACAATAAACTTTTCCCAAGAGATCAAATAACCATTCAGATCCCTAGGCCAACCTACACAGGTATCGACAATTTACCAGCAAAAAGGAAGCTTTAACACATCCAAACCAGAAGAGAAGAGACTCGGACAAGTGGACTGAGTGGCCAAACCGCACTATGCAGGATGAAGCCCGGCTGCAGCTGCCCCCAGGGAGTGCCTGTGTGTGTCCCCCGTGCGCTCTCAGTGCGCCCCGGCAGCCGCTCCGCCAGGCAGCGGGCAAGTCGGGCCAGCAGGTCGATGCCACAGAAACACAGCCCAAGGAGATTCCTTCTCCGCCACTCGAATTCACGGAGCTGAGGAGGTTTGCTGCTCTCAGTCGGTGCGTCTGAGGGACGGGAAGGGGAAAAGTCAGATCAGTCAATTCAACAGGACCCTACGCTGCCGTACCGTTATCCTGCTGCTGCCTGCTAGGAAGCTGTAGTATACCCGTTCTCACCGTACACAGAAGGGGATGAACACAGTTGAAAGGTTTGCTGAACACAAAATACGTGTTTTGTGAATAAGCCAGCTTCACCTGTTCAAAAATCTGCAACCCTCAATCCAGCGTTGGGTTTTTAAGTTTCTGAGAAAAAAAAATGATGTTGGAGTTCAGCAGGTTTTTTTGTGATGTTTCTAATATAGCAGGGGTTTTTAGTAGTGTTTTTAAAAACATGTAATTAAAGCACTCTACAAGCTAATTCTGTGATTGCAAACAAATGGAACTGTTCGGCTGCAGGGGGTGAGGGCATTACCCAGGGGCTGGCCTCCCAGTTTGGGGTGAGGAGTATTTGAGAGAGGAAAATGGCCGAAAACTTTGTTCAAACTATTTTCTGCTACAATTACACCTTTCCAAATCACTTCCTCACCGATTACCCAGCAGCGACCAAAAAACCGAGGGTGGTGTCATGTACTTTTTAGCCTAATCCCTGTTGGCTGGGGGACACGGCCACCTCGTGACAGTGACAGCGGGGCGTGGGGGCAGGTGGCCGCTCAGGAGAGGCAGTGGTTATTCTGGTGACCAGTTGCGGGCTTTTCCCCCGCGTGGGGAAGTTGGCTTACACCCCGTCATCGGGGAACTAGGAGCAAGGACGAGGTCACAGCTTCAGCAGGGCCACCTTCTCCAGTGGTGGTCTCCAGGTCCACAGCAGTAATTCCTAACCCAAGGAATCAGCCTGGCGTCCAGGACTGCCCAATATCTGCTGAATCTGGGTCTGCTTTCCAACACTGGCTACGGAGATAACGGGAACAGTCCCAGCCCTGGGCAGGGAAAAGACAGCAGCTTACACGGCACAAACCATAGGGCGTTTCACCAAGGGGTGCTCCGCTGCCAGGGGAAATCTGAAAAATCACTGGCCTCGAGACTGCCAAGTCGCAGCTCTATGAGGCAGGGACCATTCAGAGGGATTTACGTGCTATTCCTCAGCATTTTCCTAGCGAGGCAAAAAACCCAAACCAAAACGGAAAACTTCAATACCCAGTCAAACCAGTGAACTCGGAGTGATGCCGTAGGGAATGACAGAACGAGCAGGCTGGAGAAAACAGCGCTAGAGGAAAAGTACAAGTTCCTCCCATGTAACGAGTAATGCCGAGGGATGGGAAGATGACTAAAACAGAAAAAGTCGTAGCACAATAGGTAGGTTGCCAAAGATGCAAGGCAGTAATGAGAGCGAGAAATTAACATTAATCACTAAGCCTTCAGCCTTTTGCAACAACTTTGTCTTGTTTCATTTTGATTATCTCCGAGGAAGAAGCGCGGCAGCTTTTTAGCGCAGTAATTTTCCAACTAGACCATACTCCACCCCGGCAGCAGCTCCGCCTGGAGAACCACCACTACACTGTACGTCAGCTGAAATAGATGGGAGAATCTCACAAGTCTCCTTTTCCAAGTAACTGCTTGCATGCCAAAGGGCAATTTTTGTTCAATATTCTTCAAGAGTGCCGGCCAACCCAGCAGACCATTTCGCTGGCAGGCAAAGCCTACTACTTAATTTGCTATGGTTTTCTGATGGGAACACCTCAACGTTTCTGCATCCATCAGCAGTGAAGCGCCACCTCCTCGCAATGTTTTTAGCTCTCAAATAGTGATATGGCCATGCCACTCTTTCCTCATCCAGCCTTCCCTAAAAGCTGCAAGTGAGGCCAGGGAACTGTGAAAGACAATAGTAAATCAATACACCGCCTGCCCTGTGCTCCCACACACCCCCTGCCGTTAATGCACCTTTCAGGTATTTAAAGCATCCACGGAATATCGGCGGGGTGGGGGAATCTCTGTGGGAAAGCTTTTCTCAAGTGATCACATCACGCAGACCATTCTCTGCTTCCACTCACCAATGACCACATCTTTCCATTCGACTGGAAGACTCTTGTCCAAAAAGAGAAGTCTCTTTGGTGTCAGTACAACGGCAAGCACATTTCAGCGCAAGCTACGTAAGACTGGGGACTCACACACCCCCACGGCCCGCTCCACCGTGGAGACGGGCTGAAACCGCTCTGAAAAGTGCCATGAACACCACCTTTATCTGGGACGACACCGAGAGCACCGGCTGCAGCCAGAGGTCAGACATGAAATCCAGAGGTCAGGAGCCATCCTCACGCAGCAGTCCTCAGCAGCGGTGCCAGACACGTGTATTCCTCCGGCCGCTGTTCACTCCCGGTGTCCGACGCTGGCACCGTGGGGAGAGGAGCGCGACCGCCTGGAGTCACGGGCAGCCGAGAGGAGATCCTGAGACCCAGCAGGAAGAAAAACAGAAAGAGCCTCAAATTGAAAAAAGCTGTTGCTAGGCAAACACGGGACTTGCGTTAGGGCCAGAGCAAGAAAAACTCAGGAAGTCCAGATAAGAGCTGTGGACGGCTTTTTCCACAGAGGTGCTGGACTTCCAGAGATCCCGCCCTTAGGGGGAACATATCCACACCGTGGCACGTGTTCCTGACGAGGGGCGCTTCCCCCACGGCCTGGCCTCGCCGGGGGCTGCCGCAGAGCGGGGCTCCGGCAAGGGATGGGGCTGCCCCGAGCTCCCCGCTGCAGCCCGGCCTCCCCTGGGAACATCATGGCCCACGGCAGTGCCAGCCGGCCCTGGGGACAAGCTGGGAGATGGCACCTTGGAAAGCAAAGCCGGCCCCGGGACACACCTGAAGCCGGTCTGAGCTCCAAGGGGAGCGACCTCGCGCCAGACACCCCACGGCGCCAGCAGCGCCCCCCAGCACAACACAACCCCGGGCTGCAGGGCCGCCTCGCCACTCCGATAAACATCGGGATGCCAAGCGCTAAGCACAGCGAAACCAGCCGGTGCTCAAATCTGGGTTTCCACAGCAACGCTAGCAATGACACAGCGCTGCCGTGGTGCATTCCTGCCTTATCAACCTCTATCGGCATGCCTGTTCCAGCCTGGGGAGTGACAGCCCTTCGCCGGCCATCGCTCCATCTCCCGGGCGCTCCGCGCCAGGGCCGAGCTCCGGAACAGCAGAGGCGGCGGCGGTGCGCAGCGACGTCCCTGCCCACTCGCAGGCCGCAGCACTCCGCTCCCCGCACGCCCCGGACCCTCTCGCAGCGGGTCCACAGCTCTGCGCCAGCCTTAGGAACCCGACAGGCGACCTCCACGCTCGCAGGGCAGCCCCGCCAGCTCGCCGCACCGCGTGGCGCAGCACACGCTGGCACGGGTTACGGTCACCTGCGACGAGTTACGTGTCATCGTCTCTCACCGGCGTGAAACGAGGAAAAACAAACATGGTTAGGAGCAGTTCAGAACCGAACTGACCAGATTTAGAGTGAAAATCAGACTCATGACAGTAACACAACAGATTAAAGGCAAATCTTCGTAGCGTCAGCAGGATGAGAGAACAATAAAAAATTTTGCTAAATCGATTCACGCAAGCAAAGAGGCATTTCTTTAATAACAACGTCAGTCAATCAACAAAACGATGACTGAAGTCATGACTGAAATGCTTTAAAATATGTACCAGGTCCAACCCAAAATTTGGACGATGCTCTGAGGTAAAAGCGACACAGGTAGGCACGTGATATCAGAAGATCTCCACGAGACCTGGAAACGCATTAGCTACAGATTTTACCACCCTAACTCTGAGGCCTTTGAGGCTGCTCGTTAGGGGTCACGAAGCACCCGTGGCTCTGACAGCTTCCCGAAGGGGCTCTCCCAGGAGCCGGCATTACGGGCACGCAGGCATGTGGTGACTAATGACCGCGGAGGTAATCCACACCCAGCCTGTCACCGCTCAGCGGCCCTCTGTTTTACAACATCTGACTTTTACACTACAATAGACACCAGGAAGACAAAACCAAAACCTGACTGTGCAGCTTCACGTGGCGCGACCGCCGGTTCAACTGCAGGATGTCCCTGGGAAAGGCAGCTCTCGCCGCGTCCCCGCCGGGCCAGCCCTGCACCCGTGGGACAAGCAGCTCTGCTGGACCCTCCTCGCTGCACCCACCTCTCCCCGTCCCGCGTCCCAGAAAGGCAGAGCCACCACCCTTCAACTGAGTTACCTACAAATGAAATCACATCCTCAAATCAGGGGAGCAAAACACAAGAGCTTCTTTCTCATGCTAATTAGACCAAGCATGAGAAGGTACCTTCTGGATGAAAGAGACAACAGGGCAGCACCATCAGGATAATCCACTTTGTTAAAATAAAAAAAAATAAAGGTTGTGTTACCTTAAAGATGATCCATTGAAGTTAACTGCCCATTATTTCTATTAAAGGCTGTTCTGAAACACTGCTGGCCCCGATGCTCACGCCCGGTTTTCACACCTCTAGCCCAGCCATACTGGTGGCCAGGTTGTGCCCATTTCGTTTCTACCCAGCTCTCGAGTTGCTGTGGCACCCGCGGGCGCCCACGCGGCACTACCTGGCGTCCTGGCACACCGCCGGCGCTCCAGCGGCTCGCCCGTGCGGGTACACAGCCAGCCAGATGAGGAAGCCCAACAAAACACACCAAACAAAGGACTCCACCGATTCCTGGAGCAAACGCTCACCGGGCAAAGGAGATGCTCTTTTAAACTTGGCTTTGACAGCTATTACCGTCAGAAAAGCACTCCAAAAAATCATCAACTGGTTAGTCAGCCAAACACCACCTCCTAATTAGTAGGATAAACCAAGGCACACGACACAAATCTGGAACACAATGAACTCTGAACAGTGGAAAAACCGTGCTCTGAGGAACTCTACATCTGTTACAGTACTTCAGAAGCCCCGACGACTTCAGCATCATTGAATAATTTGGATTGGAAGGGATGTCTCTGGTCAAACTCCTGCTCCCACAGGGTCAATGCTGACTCCAGACAGGCTGGCTCGGGGCTCCATCCAGCTGGGCCTTCAGAAGTGACTCCTCACCCTCTCTGCCCCAGTGCTGAACGAGCTACAGACAGATGCACAGAGATATGTGGCCGGTGAAACATCCTGGGCTTACTAAAGGTAGCACCCCATGAAGTTAGCAGAGCGTATTTCTCTGACGAGTTGAAACAGAACTGCTGCACAAAGTCTGTGTTGTAACTCTTATTCATTAACACTTCAGTGAAGCGACAAACACAGCAAAGACTACGTTAGTTAAACAGCCAGTTGTGGTCACAACCAGAAAGACACCCGCGAGGAAGGGGAAACCCCTGCAGTGCTCTCAGGCTACTCACACCCTGGGAACGTCTGGTTTTTAGAGAGAATGCTCTTGGACTTGTCTCCTGCAAGGCTCTAATCAACCATTACTGTTAGAGGATCAGCACCAGACTGCGGGCGAGAACTAGCAGAAGATGTAGCCACGGAGATGACAATGCAGCAGAGGAAAGCGCTCCTGCTGGCTAAGGCCGTGTGGTTCAGAGGCAGGGAGGCACTACCCACCAACGGAGGAGACAGGAAACATCCCGCTCACGGTGCTGCTCAGGCAGCGAGTAGCGGTGAGTCACGGTGAAGGACACTGTCAGGACAGAGGTGTGTCACAGCGTTGTTGAGCCCAGCCTGCCCTGCAAGGGATAACGAAACCGCAAAGCTCCTTTCCATGAGAAACGGAAATGAGAAGTGCCTCCTCAGGCCAAGGCTGCGGGAGCAGGCATTATTCACCCAAAATCCTGGCTGAACTTGCATGTGAATTTTTACCATTGTGTTTGTTATCGCCTGCCTGACCTCCAGGAGTTATCTTTTTCCCACAGATGCTAGAAATGAGGAATAAAATATTGACAAGACTTGGCCAGATGGAACTGAAACAAAACAGACAGTAAGGACGAAAAAAAAGGTCTTTCTCCCAAGCCATGCAACCACACGCCTCCACCGCTCACCTGACAACGGCAGGACCAGACTAGCCAACTCACTGGGACAGCAGAAAGCTAACCTGTCCTAAATTGTGGTTGATTTCTAAGCCTTTCGGGCTAACCTGTATCGATTTACTTGCTTTACCAGAAGAGTGCCAGCGCAAAGGGCAGGGAGCTGGAGCTAAGGAAGGGTAAGGGGAAAGCAAAGCCATCCAGCCTCCCCACGAAAGCTGCAACGAGACGTTAATTTAGCTCCTTCAATGTACCAAAAATAAATTGCATCTTACGAGCAACCATTTTTGTCATAGTTGGTGAACATCTCCAAACCATACGGAAAATTATACTATTCAGTCAGTAATTTGATGAGATCCGAGAAGTTTCCCCAAGCTTAGGTAAGCAGCTGTACCTCCACGATGCCTAGACTGTGACTGGTTTAAATACATTTGCAGGCATCAAAAATGGTAAAATTCCCTGCTCAGAACAATGCAACGTATAGCACTGAGGTACTCCTTAAAAGTACAAACACGACACTTAATTTCTCACATTCCGATAAGAAAAATTATACGCAATTGGAAAGCCCCCCCAAAAGCTGCAGGCAGCAGTGAGGAGTTACGCCGGGGACAGCAGGGAAAGCCGGGGGGCTGCCCCCCACCACGGCACGCAGCGCCCCAGCCTGTCCCCCGCTCCTCCTGCACCCGCTGCTCGGCCACCACGGGGAGCTCGCCGTCTCCTCACCCGTCCGTGCAGTAACCGTGGCACTAATGCTGCATTTTAGGGGGGAAAAAATGAGAGGGGGGAAAAGCACATAGGAAGCCAGAGAGGAGAGCCCAGTTACAGCCAGGCTTTCAACAGTCGTATCACCACAGCTATCAAATGACATTGCGTGTACGCCATTTAAGTATTCCACACAAGCTGCAGCTATCATTTAGTTCACTAAAGCAAGATTTGTCCAAAACATAGTATTTTCAAGTTCTTTTGGCTCAATAGTTATAGCCAATGGCTAAGCCAAGGTTTTATAATACATAAAACATCATCTTGCTAAGAAGAGAGGTTAACCAAGTACGCTGCTGCTTGCTCTTTCAAAAGCAGCAATTCTGTCGCTTTGTTAATAAGGCTAAATTAGCATACGCAGAAAGCACAGACACACGGTTTTGTCCCCACGCCATGTGTCCCTCCTCACCACTCCCGTCACCACAAACATCATCACAGGCAAACCCAAGAAACCTTTATTTTCCCCACGCGTTTGCTAGGGAGTTCGTCCAGATCTGACATAAAATGTCAGCCCAGACCTGAGCTGACCCTACAGGCCACACACCGAAACCCTTGCAAGAGGTGCAACGTGCACGCACAGCTTCGAGGCTTTCTCAGCAGCTGGGCCCTGACAGCAGCTCTCCAGTCAAGCCCACCTAAAACTGCCAAGCGGATCCTGCTCTGCTTTGCGGGCGACTGGGCGGCAGCACCTGGGCAGCCCGTCCGCTCCATAGCCGACCGCAATCACCCAGCACGTCCCACCGCAACGCTGCTCACCTCTGGGAGCTACTCCAGAGCCGTCGGCAACTTCAGCGGCTTCAGGGGCCAATGGTGCTATTACAGAGACCAATGATCTACTGGCCCTTCCTCATTTAAGGTCTAGAGATCTGTATCACGTAAAGAAGTACGCATATAAATATGAGAAAACAGAAGGACACAAAAAGCCATCCTTTAACTCACAGGTGTAGAGACACCAGGCAAACTGGGCCAGCAAATGGCTTCCTACACTGGCTAAAAGCAAACACTAAAGGGAGTAAGATATAGGCAAAAACCTGGCAACGTCAAAACGGTATCACCTCCCGGCCCCCAGGGACTGGAGGCTCAAGGACCTTTCAGAGACCGAATTCAAAACCCACAAAGTGAGGCAATCTGTTATTATACAAAGTCATTCGTTTTCATTCAGAGTTTTTATTACTATAATTTCTTTTTGGACACAGCAGAATTGGGATCTGACGATTGCAAGACTACGGTTTTAGCTCCACAAGCTGGCCAGAATACCTCGTCACTTGCTGGCCACAGGGAGGGCTGGTGAAGACTTATAAAATCAGCCAAGAAACCTTTTTGGAAAAGATAAATGACCATTTATTAAATTTGTTCAAACAGACAAAAAAGTTTGAGTGAAACGTCTCTGCTATAATTTCGCAGAAGAAATGAAGCAAGATTTCACACAGACACACCAAAGACTAGGAAAAAAAAGCAGCCTGGCTGGTGTTCAGCAGGAAAAAAAAATACTGAGATTGTGAAGCAATGTCTCTATTGTCATTTCTCAATGATTAAGAAGTTAAATACTTTTGTTGACCTATTTCAAAAGTTGATGACAGTTTACGTAAGTTACTCCACGGCGCGCAGGAGACCTGATATTCCCTGTCTCATCGGAGGAACTGGATAAACAGATGAGTAGGAGGAGGACTGCAAGCAGAACACAAAACCGAAAAAATTCCTTTGGATCTCCTCCCCTTAACTATCCTTGCTGTTAGTTTATCTCCCAGAGCACTTCACCCTGGGAAGATAAAATGCTTCTTCATCCTCTGAAGGCCTTAAACACCACCACAGCCCGCCCCGCAGGCGCAGGGGAGCAGAAGAGCAAAGCACCCTTTGAGCTGCAGCCCCGACCACGGCGTACGGAGCAGCACGCTCCGCACCTCCTGCCCGGTCTCACTGGGAAGAGGCCAGAAGCGGAGCTTTTCCCTGCCCCACCACTCACCAGATGGACACTCGATGAGGAATTCATCCCAGGACACCTTCTGCCGAGTTACTCATCACTCCCATCTCTCCAAAATCCTGCCATGAACCCAGTGTGATCACGGACACCAATATGCTTAAAAAGAGTAAGACTTTGAATGGCTTTCAATTAAAAACAAACACAGAAAAGCGCAGATTATATTAACACACGTCCATCCTCAAGCCAGGATTATTCAAAACTGGGAACCGCCAAAGGAGAAGGCAGCATGGTAACGCAGCATTCCGAACAACGACGCTCTTTTCCAGCAGTTAAACTACATTAAAAAAAGAAAACCTGTCTGGAGTTGGCACAATGCCAAAAAAACAACACTAATCTGTGCAGTTAGGCACAAAAATAAGGTACTATAGCTTAATTGCAAAGCACGACTCATTCATGGAGCTATTCCTCACATCCTGCCAGCGTTCTCAGAATTGTAGCTTTTTTTTTTTGTTAGAGGCAAAGTTCCTAATTCCTAGAAATCAGGATTCTGACAACTATCTACATCCTGCCAGGGCACAGGAATTAAGCTTAAGAGAACAGAGGGAGGGAAAACTGGACAATTACAAATATACACATGGAGCCTGTTGCCCAGTCAAGACATTAGCTGGAAGACAAGCATTTCATAACACATTTGAAGAATCAAGTTTTTGGATTTGTTTTGTTGAGGTTTTGGGTCGGTTTGGTGTTGTGTTTAAACTATTTTAACTGCAGTTAGCTTCCAGGCCTGTGCAATTTAACCACATCTCTCATTTTAAAATGAATTACTAGGAAATTGCTGCTTCTTTGCAGAAAACAATCCCTTTCCTAAGGTTTTGTTTTCCTTCCTTCTTTATGGGAGGGGAGAGGAAAAGACGGATGGAGCAGGGGAAGGGAGTGCTCCAGCACTAGGAACTCGGCCGTTTAAGAACCCTGTGCTGGAAAGAGCTGGCACGGCAGCGGGTCGGGCACTTCTGAAAGCTCCAGTTCTAGTGCCGGCTGAAGGCAAAACCCCTGGCAGGTCTGAATAATGACATGGCAGCCGCTCAATCCCGCGCTGAGCTGAGCACGCCAGCAGTAAAACCACATTCCTTTCCAGTCCGAGAAGCCACCCAACCTGCCACTGCATTCCTACCCAGCTTACCGAAAATAACAGTGTTTACAAGATTACACTTCATTTCTCTCTGAAAGGGGACAGAGCTGCCTAGTAGCATTTCTGTTACTGCTACAGTAAAACCCTCTCATTCCACAGCATTCAAACAAACACAAAGAGGAAATAGCATGAAGGCAAAAGACGAGGAAATTTACAACAGTCAGATTTTCTGGATTCACCAACACCGAAATTTACAAAACTGTAACTAAACCAAGCTCCCAAAGGGCACGTGAACATCGCATCTGCAACTCCTTACTGACCAAAGGCGGCAGATAACCCATCCCTCGCTGCTGCTAACAGGCCCAGCGCTTTCCCGCTCTCTCGCAGAAGCCCCAGTTCCTACGGCACAGACTTTGATTAAGCGAGAGGTCCTGGCCCCACAGAATCCTCCGGGACGGCGCTGCTGTCCGTGTAGCCCGATTCAGCCGAGGTCAGCCCGCTGCCGAGCAGCCTACGCCCGCACCAGCCTTGCGACCCCGGCACATGGCGGCCACCCGGAGCCCCCGCGGCAGACGCCTTCCTTCGGCTGCGGGCAGCGCTGCCCACAGGTGTGACGTGAACACGGGTCATGGCGCCGAGCCCCACAGTCCCCCATGCGGCCTCCGGATCCTCCAGCACCTGTGGAGACAGGCCATCTTGCATAACGAGCTGTATTTGCTGTAGAAAGAATAAACACTATAACCCGTTGAACCTCTCGTCGTCTGAAGACACGACTCCAGCCTGGAAGCTGCAGCGGTGCACTCTTTCTTCCCCTAACACCCTCAGATATTAACATTACTCCCCCTTCTGAAAGGTGCGCTCCTTTGGCACTCATATCGCGCCCGGCTGTATTTCCAAACAAACCACCGAGCCCCGTGAGAGACTCCCTGGCGGTAACCCCGAGACAGCCGTGCCCCGAGGCCGAGGGGAACGCGGCAGCGGAAGGCGCTGCGCTCCAGCCGGGGGGCTCACAGGCCACGTCGACTTCCCAGGAAAACCCTGTCTGTGCACAAACAGAGGATAACCTTGGGTTTACATTTACCACTACACAGTGCCCTCCGATGGCCGGCCCATAACAAGGATCTTGAAAACCCTGAACCCGGCGAGATGCTTCATCCCGTCCCGTGCCCAAGGGCAGAGCGGGGGCAGCCAGGGCGGGAAGGGCGGAAGGCGGCGCGTCCCTCACCCGCTGCGCCGGAGAGCGGGGCCGGAGCACAGACAGAGCCCTCTGTCTGGTAAAACCAGGATCTCTCCAAACCCTCACACCCACGTTTTAATACAGCCCACCTTGAATGGCTTTACATTAATTTTACATTAAAACTAGTTTACTTAGTGTCAGTAACAGTGGCCAAAATATGCTGATAACTCATTAAAAGCACGTCTAAAATGCAAGCGTTTATAAAAATCTATTGACTGAGAACCACAGCCTATTCATTTTGTTATCATGCCACAACAAGTAGATACGCAAGCCCTTTCATTTATGAAACGCTTCCTTATCTGGACTTTTTAATCACCATTTGAAGTTTTACGTGCTATCCCTGGGAAGCCAATGCACTTAGAATCTATAAAACCAGTCTAGATTTTTTTTTTTCCCCATTTAAAAAGTCAATAAAAAAGTTACTACTCTGAATTGCTTATTCCTAGGACACTGTGTCGCTGCTGCGAGGAAGGGAGGCCCCTGCTCAGCCCCCGGCGAGAGCCTGGCGTTCACGCAGCCTGCGGCTGCGCAGCAGCACCAACACACCTCCAGCAGAGAGGCTCTTCCCGGCGCCGCTCACCAAAGGCGTCTCTTCCCAGGCACTCCCATTTTTCCTACACGAAGGCCTCAGCGGGCAGTGGCGGAGCTGGCGCGGAGGCTGCACCGGGACAGGCTGGCCCCGCACTGCTCGGCCCCTCGCCCACCCTGCAGCGCTCCCCAAGGAACCTCGACTGCCCAGGAACCGCTCCTCCGGCACGGCCCCCCGGCCATGCCCCGGCCCTCTGCGGGGCGGCCGCCCGCCCGCGGCTCCTCCGGCGGCACAGCGCCCGGCCCGGCCGCTGCCACAGCTGGGCAACCACGGAGCCCTTCGCAGCGCCCGTCCCTGGGGCGCTCAGAAACCTTCCGGCCACACGACGGCACGGCAGAAGGAAGCAGGGCGAGCAGCCAGAGACAGCTTTGCCATCCAGGCAACGCGTCAGGAGACACCACCTTCAACCTCACTGCAACCACCCAGACCGCAGACACCTCCCTTCAACAACTCTCCAGCAGGCTTCTGTCACAAATTTACCCTTTGCTTAGAACGCAAAGTAGAGAAATCCAACGCTGAACTCCACTACGCCACGGCTTCGTCGCCGGGTCAAGTGGGGAAGGAAGAATGGACGGCTTTTTCCTCAGCAGTAAGTCGAGTGGATCCGCAAGCTGCGCGGCAGCGTTCTCCTTTTGAAGCCCTCGCAGCCCATCTTACGGGCAGCACCAGAACACACACAGACAAACTTCGTTAACAGTACAGGCAACGAGACACCCTCAAGGGAGATCATTCCAGAGCGACAAATCCATCAGAAACACGTCAACACAAGACACAAAAGCCAACTTCCCACACACCTCACTCTGCAACAGTTTGCACAAACAGCGAGGGTTTATGCGTTGTCTCGCAGCCGTATTCCTCGTCCCTCACGGCCCAAGCTGTACTTTGCCATGACATCACTGTGGCAAACCTTTCTTTCATTCTTCACCCTGATGCTGGATAAAGTAGAGGTAAGTCAATGCTTTACAGGAATTCGACCCGTCTGCTGGTACCATTTCCATCACACCTGAAAACTGGTTTCCCTTGTATTTACCAAAAGCGTGCCTCATTAAAAGCAGAGTGCCGCAGAGGCTCCGGAGGTCTTGAAATCCTTCGGGATTCGCTTCTCCCACACAACGCTTTGCCCAGTGCGCTACGCAAGAAGTAAGGTGAGGGGAAAAAAAAGGTTAAGCTGCAGGGACTATATCCAGAACTATTTATTTTAAGGCATATGCAATTATATCTCACGCATCAAGATACTTTCATGAACATAAGCTCCTTTCTGACAATTTCTAATGCGTGACAAAATGTCATCTCAGTAGGAAGCTTGTAATTTCAGTTTATTCAACCACAAGTCATGGACGTTAAATAGAACTTGAAAAGGGAAGAATGGTAGAATTGGAGAGAGCAGTTTCACATAAGAACCTCTTTTTTTGGCTTATATTTTAAAATATAAAAAGATACTCTTTTTCCAAGGACGTTTTTCTGAAGACACGTTATTTAGTCAACCAAAAGAGATACAAGAAGCTGCAGGTTTTTCTTCCACCCAAGCATGCTGACAAAGGCAAAGGGGAGACTCATGAAAACTTCTGGTTTGTTTGGGCCAGGTTGGATTCCCTCAAGAAGCCCAAACTGAAATGAACGAGAAGTGCATTTCCCCAAGGGACCTACTATTGCCTTTCTTCTTGAGGGGGAAGACTAAAGAGTAGAGTAGGTTTATGGGATTACTCCAGTCATTCCTAAAAATCAACGTTCAATCCTGATGCATTCAATGGCTCAGGAAGGCCCCAAACAAAGGAAGGCTGGGGATATCGCTTGCGTCCCTCGGGCCGGTGCTCCTGGTCCTGCTGCCGAGGCCGGCGCTGAAGACCATCAGTGTCCCCGCAGGAGTGATTAAGGAGTGGCTGCGTCGCAAACCAACGTGTGCGTCGGACACACAGCTTCGGTTAGAACGAGGAGGGCTCTACGTAGGAACATATTTTTAGCAACTTGGGGGTATAAGCTGGTAAATATAGCAGTATCTAAATATTGCATGAGAGCACCTAAGCCTCCAGTAGACTATGTAAATATTATTTCACAGAATCACAGACTGGTTGACAGACTGTCATCCGTCCCACCCCCCGGCTCCAGCTAGAGCCGGTTGCCCAGGACCGCGTCCAGATGGCTCCTGAATGGCTCCAAGGATGGAGATTCCGCTGCCTCTCTGGCCAACCTGTGCCAGGGCTCAAGTCGCCCTCACAGTGAAAAAAATCACAGGAACTGAATTTGATTTACAGCTAATTTTAACTAATAGTTTGATCTAAAGGTTTTTTATAGCTCATATTTACAAAGAGGCAGATTCACGAAAACAACATTGGAAGGAAAACGCAGACTGTCAGTGGCTAAGCGCAATGGTTGGCTTGTCATCTGTGACTCACCAAGTCCCCAAACTACCGAGTGCCTTAACGCCTATCAGAGCATCCGAACAAAATAAGAACAGATGTCCACATCGAAGGTATCCTCTGAGAATCACAGCTATTTACAGAGATTAATGTAGGCACAAACTCTGAAAACGCTTAAGCATATGCTTAATTGAAGACAAGAAGTAGGCCTACCGACTTGGACATCTACTGTGCGAGTGGAAGTTAAGCCTATGCTTAATTATTTGTAAAAGATACTGCTGCTTTTATGGGAAGCCATTAAGCAAGTCTAGCTTACATTTAAATAACCACTTTTTCCAATCAGGAAATGTGCTGGGACAGGTAGTCCTCCATAACACCTACTTAAAACCCTGCATAAAACACAAAATATACGACAGAACTGCAAACTGTATTTCAAACTGAGGCGGGAACAAAGAAAAATTAACAGCGTAAATACGTGCCCATATGAAGAGCAGCAAAGAGACTGTGCTTTCCAAACCACCGAGACGAGCCAAGTCCAAGCCAAGGCTAATGGGAAGGCACTATCCACCACAGCCAGCGTGCCATCAAACTGTAAACATACCTGCCTTTCTCAACCACTCCTCAGATTTACCTTTAATGAAGCCTGTTTACAGCCGCCTTCCCCTGGGAGCCTGCTCCTTCAGCGCTTTCCTTTGCCCGTGCGTTTACCACAGACTCGACAACGGTTCGGGCTGTTGGTGTACTGAAACGCTGCCCACGGCCTCCTCCCTGCCCTCCCTCGCCCCGTCCCTTTTTCCTCTGTCTTCCACTCTATTTCCATTTGTGGTCTCCTGCCATATTTTCAGCTGATCACTGCTCTGTTTGAGGAAGCGTCCAGCACCGTCACAATCTACTGTCCCTCCCAGGTAGGGGGCCTGCAGTCAGCACTGCATCCGCAACCGCCATGGATCATCACCGGGAGACCACAGGCTTGCTTTTCCGAGCAGCTCTTTTCCAAACAGCTTGGTTTGACCCGGGGAGGGGAGCGACGGATGCCTCTCCTCCTCTGTGCCCCCCTCGAGCAGGGCAGGGCCCTCGCAGCAGCCGGGACGGGAGCACTGCTCTGCCGAGATCCTTCCACCTGGGAGCCAGGGTGGAGAGCGGCGTGCCGAGGCACACAGCCAGCAGCCGCGCTCCTCCGTCCAGTGGATTGCTCTGTGTACGCGTTTCTCTTTAGCATTCTGTGCGAGTACCAGCGTATGTCAAGGAAGGAGGCAGGGACAAAAGACATCGGCGAGCACACACGCCACAAAGGAAAGCAGCAGCCAGACTCCAGGATTATGTCCTCAGTCACCTATCCAGGATGCGGCAGGATGGCTTGCAGGTTTCCCTTTTCCTCACAGATTGCGCTTGCTAACGTGCTCGAATCCATGAAAGCACCTAACCGCCACCAATCCAGCGTTTTGGGGTGCCCACGCCGGGACAGCCAGCCCCGCCGGCCTAGCTGTGCCGTGAGCCCCTGCCGGCCCCCCGGCAGCAGGCGGATCACCGCGGAGCGCTCGGCAGCGGGCCCGGCTCACCCGAAGGGTCCGACGAGGCGGGAGCGTTCCCGCAGGCGGCAGCCGGCCAAAGCGAGCCGCTCGGGGGGCTCCTGCTGCCCGGGCTGCCGCCAGCCAGCCTCGTCCTCCCGCCAAGGCTCCCGGGAACAGCCCAGGCAGGAAGAGACCCTCCTGGGTGTCGCGCCGCCACCTCCAGCGCCCAGGGCTCCTGCAGGGCGTGCGTCTCGTCTCCCCTGCCTTGGCACACGCGGCCTTTCGCAGCTTCCTAAACCAACAAACCCGACCCACCCCCTTGCTGAGGCACCCGCTGCAGCCCCGCAGCCTGCGCCCCGGCGGGAGCGAGACCAGCCCAGCCGGGCCGCCGAGACACGGGGCAGCGGCGCCGTCCGGCAGCTTCCGCAGCGGGAAGAGCCTTTAGGCCGGTTTCTCCCGTGCCGCACGGGGACCGAGGGCGCGCGAGCCCCTGGCGCCCGGTCCCGCACCGCCCCGAACACCGCGCTGGCTGCTGGCGAGGGCCGCAGGGCCGGGGCCGCAGGGGGGCGGCAGCGCGGGGATGGAGCGGGGGCAGCGACCGCCGCCCTCC
>VZSF01008722.1:0-33508 GCA_013398295.1 Chionis minor
ATGGTCGCTACAACCAAGGCTATGGGGGAGGATGTCTTTTCTACAAAGTCCTTAGGTGGTTATTTTTGGTGAACAAGGAAGAAATCCTTACCAACAGGACAGGAGACGGTCGTGTCAATCAGCAAAAGCAGCCACCGCTGCCTGTACATGGAGGTGGAAGTCACCATGTTCATATTTACGCCGCTGACCTGTGAGGATGCAGGCAGGAGAAGAGAGCTGATGTCCTAGAGAGGCGGCGGAGCCAGCAGGGTTTTGTGCCCGACTGAGAGCGACCACTCACCAGGCTGACGTCGGACTCGTTGCTGTGGTAGGGCGCACGCAGGTACACTCGGGACAGCGTGTTATTGAAGCTGTAGCCCAGTTTTGCTGCATCGCTTACCATTATTGTCTTTCTCCCTGATGGAGAAACAAACATCAGTTGCCACAGCTGGTAGGCAACGTTTTGAGTCTGCAAGAGAGAGATGAGCTGCATGAGATCTATGTCTACCAAAGTCTCTTAAAAAACTATGATATTGTAGCATCTATTTTCCTCTGAGAAGCTGGAGTAACTGGAGGGGCACTGGACACTACTAGTTCACTCCAGGCAAGAAACACCCTTCACTTATATAAAAGTAAAGAATTTTATAGCTCTTTAAGGTGCCTTTAGAGATAGTCGTGGCCTTGAACAAATCCCCTTGGACAAAATGCCTGTACTGTTCATAAAATGATTGCTGTCATGTCTGTTGATTGCTGGAGCAGTCCAGAGGCCAAATGACAGACTACCTCTTATAATACATAACCATACTGTCTCAAAGATAAGAAGAGAATAATGTCTGTACTGGTGCAGAACAGAGTATCCTGAAATGATAACCACTTGGGGGCATAGTCAAAAGGAAAAATGGGCATAAGGAGCAAGTAAGACATGAGAAAAATAGGACAAGTGTCTATATTTCACCCTAATACGTGCCAACCTCAAAAAATTTTCAGCTTAGGTACTCCTGAGCTATCTGTAGCTTCTTTGTATTTCGTACGTCATCTTACTGGATTTCTCTTTGGTCAATTTTTCCAGACTCTCCTTGAGATCAAGCAAGCTTTTAGCAGCCACAACATCTTTTGGCAAGGAGTTTGACAGATTCACTACCCGTTGTGTGAAGAACCACCTACCTTTGTTTGTCTTGAACTCAGTTTCCACTAACGTAACAAGCATATGGCTCTGTTCTCCCACTTACATGTCTTTTTTGCAGTCTAGAGCTCTAAGAAAACTTGACAGGTTTTTCAGTACTTGATGGCATCTTTGACACCCTCCCTTTTTTGATGGAGATGGAGCTATGCCCCAAGAGTGACTCATGAGATTAGCAAGAAGAGGCAGGCTAGGAACTGTTCGGAAAGACTCCCCTTCATACCTCTGGCAGTGCTGACATCCATGCTACGGTGTAGTCATTTGAAACTGCAGGGACATCGGTCCTCACTGACACCTGGGGACACAGAGGAGATTCTTTGGGAACAAACACATCTTCAGCATTATTACAGGCATGGGGAGCAGAGAGAGGGCTTTCAGATTTTTTCTCCAGTGTCTGTCGGGATTTAGCAATTTGCATTCACTGGAGGTAATTAAAGCATTTCCGAAAAGGTTCTTGATAGTGGTGGTTTCTGTGGCCTTAAAATGAAGGTTAAAGCTATGGCATTTATGGTGGTGCAGGTACAGCAGAGGGATTACTTTGTGTATGACCAGGTAAATCAAAAGTCCTGTTTCATATCTGGTAAGCTGTAAACCAGATCCCACTCTGGAGGCTTTCAGGGGCATCTCGGTCTCTCCACCGGTGGTATAGAGAACCGGACTATTGGCTTTAACAGGACTAGATCCCTCTTCCCACGCAGGCTGAACACCTGAAAACGCAGGATCCTCAATACCTGAGGTCGATGCTATGGTGTAAATCTTGAGGTGAGCTCTGGACACTGAGGTGGGAGTCAGTGCGTGCCCCTGACACCTGTATCATGGTTTAAGTGTGTTGCAACACCCAGGCGTGACCGCACGGCCTCAGGTCCGAGCAGGGGAAATATGCTTTCCTTGTCCTGCCTGTGGTAGGTGCACGCGAAAGGCAGTGAGGTTTGTTCTGTGCAGTGCCTTATTTCTCCATCGGCGTGTAGATGCCGGTAGCAGGCTGGACAGACAAACCTTACCACCCAGCGGGAGGCAGGTTCTGTCTCACAGCGGTGTCCTGTGAGTTGTGTGATGCAGCAGGGGTGCAGCACTGCAAACCCCAGGTTTTATTTATTTTTGCAAAGATAAGGATGACAGTCTCACAGGTGCTACAGCACTTTATAACGCACGGCTGCTCTCCTGAGCTAAGCAGGTTGGCCTGCCTGGCTGCTGATTTCCTTACATCATCTGTGCAGTTAACCGAATTGTACCGCTTTCAAAATACTGATGACGTGTAAATGTGTTACTAGTAGGCATCTACAGTTACACACTCATCTGAATATCGGCAGGTCGCTATTACACCTGGTACATAGTGCAAAACCAGCTTCTGACAGGAATTTTTGGAGGTGGCTGTGCCTGGCAGAAAGCTTGGATGTAACTTCGCCTTCAGTGGGAAAGCTTTTACCTCCATGTAGTTTTCTTCACACACAATTTCTCTTGAAGCCCAGGAAGAGTAGGAGCAGTACATGGGGTAGGTGTAGGTCACAGCTGCCCTCATGCTTGAAAATGAGGAGACCTTGATGTTCACAGTCAGAGAAAACAGCTTGTCTGCCTGGGAAGAGCAACAGGCAATTCAGCAGACGGTGTGGAAGGTCCCAGTAGCGGCTGCGTGGGACCATCCAGCCCAGTGTCCTGTGTCTGAGTGGTTTATAATGATGAGAACAGGGTGAGGGCTGTAGTGCCAGTTCCTCCAACATACCACCCTGTCTTCAGTGGTTTGTGTGCAGGGGCTTTCTGAGCCAGAGGTGTTGACTCAGTACTTAGAGCCTTTGCCTCAGGTCACATCTCGGCACTAATCTTGCTGCACCGTTCTGGAGCAGCTAGTCCAGGGATGATCTGACCTACCTCACCATATGATTCATGTTCCTCCCATTCATGACTGCCACGTGCCTCCTCATGGAGAGAAAGTACTGGAGCTTTTAGTTCAATGTAGGCAGTTCAGATCTATCTTACAAATGCTGTTTAGCATCTATCTCGACTAGCTTCAATAAGAGCCCCTTTTGGTCCGTCAGCTCTCTAGGAGCCACACATGAAGTCACATCCTCTGACATGGATGTGTATTTATTCTGCAGAAAAAGGCAAAACCTTTCCAGAGAAATTTCCAGTCTGGAAATCCTAGTTGTTGCATAGCACACTATACGCTCTCCTCCCCCTGCCCACNCTCTGCCCATAAAATTTTACCTTATTTTTTCTGTGGGGCTTCCAGGACCAACCAGACTAAACATGGACAAGCAATGAAGTTTCTGCTCTGATATGTTCTGTTTCTAGGTACATTTCATCTCAACTAACATTTAGAAATTAGAAATCCAAGCTATGCTTTTACACGTGTTTTAGGAAGGGGTGAATCATCTTCCGGAAATGCCTGTTTCTCTCCATTGACTATTGTGGAAGCGTAAACAACTAGTTTAGACTAGACATTATCTTTTAGATGGCTAAAGTTACGTGAGACAAATCTGGGTCTAATAGATGTGTGTGATCTACGTTCCTAGGCATGTGTTAACAGGCACATTACCACACAAATTAAGCCAGGAAATGATCTGCCAGAATCATACTGCAAATGTTGCTTTTTCAAGCAGATGCCTACTTCTTTCCAGAGAGGCTTTCAAGAAACTCTCTGGCAAATCAGCAGCTGCAAGGATATGCTTGAGAACTGGCAGCTAGTCAGCAGCATTAGGCTAAGTGTCATTTCATGGAGAGAGGAAATCCCATGTCAATCACACTGAGCAAACCTCATGCTGGAGAGCCATTGCCTACTCATTTTTACACACCACCAACCCTGACTCCTTGAGTTCGCTATTTCTCGAGTTCTCAAAACGTGCCATTAGAATGCCATATCGTATCTCAATCTCGTCTTTTTTGGAGAGGACGTACTGTCTGAGTTGTTTTCAAGCCCACCTCTGGCTCTTACCTCGTTGGCCACGTGACAGCCAAGCACCGACGCGCGGAAGACGGGGTTGCCCCACACGTCTTCTGACAGGACGTAGCCACAGCGAGATGCTAGCTTCTCATCCAGCAGAATGGGGCCAGCGTAAGGATCTGCAGATAAAGGGAACGATGTGTGGGATGGGAAGCTCAGGGCAAGTCATGGGGCAGAGTGGTGCTGAGGTCCCCTCGCGCAGCTCTCCTCTGCAAAGAGGTTCAGCTGGGTTGGGTGCTCTCCAGCGATGTGTGTTGTTAAGGAGCTGGCGGAGCTGGTCTGGTATGTGCTAGAGTGCATGAGACAGCTTGGCACATCTCAAGCTCACCCACATTATGTTCACGTTTTATCTTCGCCGTTTCTTTGCGTCCAGAAGCTTGTGCCACAGCCACCCTGAAGTACTACTATGGAAAGTTTCTCTGAGGCATCACATACTTTTCTCCCTCCCTGATTTTTCTCTCTAGAATAAAGACTCCTGGGCTATTAAGCCCATCCATTTCTAAAAATCCCCAAACTGTGATAATCTGCTGCTCACTCTGGTGAAAGGATGCCGTCACAGAGCTATTTTGGATGGGCACTTCTACAAATCGGTCAGGTTTGCTGCTCATCTCTGCTCGGCAAGGCGCTGCGTGCTGTTAAACCTATGGGGGAGCCAAGTAACAGGCACGATGGGAGCTGGCTGCGCTCAGCTCTTGATGCTGGTAAAGTTAATAACATAATATTCTCTTAATTATCTGCTCTCTGATTAAGGAACTATTTTAGTCTTGGGTTAGACACAAGAATCTGTACAAATAGATAGAGTTTAACTAGTTGCCATTGTAATTTCTAGATTGGTTTGTCATCTTTACATGCCAAACAGTGCTAATATCTGCTGTTCCAGTAGATGTATTCTTGCAGCCAGGATAGACTAAGGAGATAAGTGAGAAGAATTTTGGAAGAAGCGGGAATAGCTTTTATGAGACCAACTGATAGAGCTGGAAGAAACAAACAACCTTTTTGTGCCTGAAGGCTGGTCTGTTTTTTCCAGCGATGTCAGTTGTTCTCATAAATGCTATCACTTCTCCCCACACCCTTGCTGTACTTGACTTTTTCAGTTCTGCCTCCAAATCAATTACAAAAACCCCAAACCCTGAAAAAAAGTAGACTGATGTCAACAGAAAGAAATCTGGTTTGGGGTGAAATCACACGCTTTGTTCAATCTGATGTGTACATTTTCTGGTTTTCATTTTGGTTAAGTAGATTTTTGTTTTCCTCAGCAAAATGAAAACTCTTTGTTCAACCTGAAATAGGGTATTTAACTGCCATCGTGGTGGTAAATAAAAAGTAAATTAAATTAAAAAAAAAATCCTTTAATTGCTGCAGCACTCCCTCAGCACTCATTGACAGCGTGTTTTCTGGGCATAACCCAGCCTGCATCGCTGTTGTCATTTGTGCTGTCCAGGACATATCCAAACTGCAATGTTGCCTTTGTTTTCCTCGCTAGACATGTGTAAGGGCTCAGCAGATGAAAGAATGAAAGCCAAATGGCAGTCCTTCCTCTCAGACCATCCTTTCTCCTTTCCCCAGCATGTTGGTTGTGAGGGGCAAAGGGGACTGTGGCTGTAGACACGAACTTTACTCGTCTGTAGGGATATTGGCCAAAACCAGGTGCAAGAGGCCAGGTCTAAGTGGCAGGGATGTTCTGCAAGTTCTCTGGGGTCAGTTACCAATTGCCACGTATGGCAGCAGCATCCAGATCACAGACACCGTGATTGTTTAGATGATTCCCCAGCCTTCACAGTACTCAGGGCAGCCGCTTGTGACTTACCTTTGATTTCCAGCTGGAAGAACTTTCCCTGGAGAAAGAGTTTATTCAGTTTCATCCAAAAAATCCTGGAGTGGCAACTGCTCTCTACAAAACCTGGTGGGAGCACATATAGAGCAGATAAGCCAGTGGGACTGGAGGGCAGAGAAGAGGCACATCTTGTTACAAGCAAAATAGCCAAGTTCCCATCCTTGCTTCTCACCGCTACCATTTTATCACATTTCACCAACCTGGGGGAGCCATCTGCCTCCCTTGTCCCAGGCAGAACAGCAAGAAAAGCATCCAGATCCTGCAGTAGAAGTACACGAAAAAATGATGGGGTGAACAGAGTTAAAAAAGATCAAGATGGAAAATGAACAAGGCAGCAATCGAAGTCTTATTACCTGCCTGGCGAGTAACCCACAGCCTCCATCTGTCCCCAGAGACCTGTGCATGGGCAGCAAAGTCCTCCTCCCTTTGAAGTAAAGCTGACACAGCTGTGGAGAGGGAACTTGGTCAGACCCAGGAGGAAAGGTATAGCTGACCTTTTACAAGAGAGATTGTGTTGTCTTCTCCAAACCTCCTGTGTGAATCAGGAGAGGCTGGTGGCTCCTGTCGTGGAGGGACGCCTGGGCTGAATCCTGCAGTGCCCTCCAACGTTATCTGAGCTCCCGGCAGTGGGAGGCAGCCTCCCTCTCACTGGGAGGGCAGAGCACCCTTCTGCCAGGTATTGACAAGGTCAGATGCTGCTGCTGAGCCTGCTTTTAATGAGGGCAGCAGAGGGTGCTGTGTGCTTTCCATCAAACCCTGGGAAGTAATCTCATTCCTTACAAGATTTGGTAGCTTTGGCTTCAGGTCTTAAGAGCACAGGAAAAATTTCCCCGGAGGTATTTTAATTGGGTTTACACAGGAAATACATTTTTGTTTCTGTGAAATGTCCCAGTGACCCAGCCATGCCAGAGATAACAGCAGTTCTTTGGCAGTTACATGTTTTTCTTTTGTGGATCTAGTTAGGTTGCCCTTTGATTTGTTTGATTATTGGAGAGTGTTTTGGTGAAAACATCTTGTTTTTAGAAGTGCTCCGATATCTCTGGATCAGTCAGACCATGTGCAGGTCTGTACATGGCCAAACATATTGCCTGGGAAGAGAAAGTCATTGCTCCTGATGGGAGCTGTGGCTCTGGAACTGCAGGTGCCCCGGGAAACAGAAAGGCTGAGAGGTTTGGTGAGCTAAAAATACAGCCTGGGTGGCAGAGATGAGCTACGGTGGGGTGAGAAGTACAGGACATTTAGGTTAGAATCACAGAATCATTGAATCATTATGGTTGGAAGGGACCTTTAAGATCAAGTCCAACCATTAACCTAGCACTGCCAAGTTACCTCTAAACCATGTCCCTCAGCACCACCTCTACCTGTCTCTTAAATATCCCCAGGGATGGAGACTCAACCACTCCCCTGGGCAGCCTGTTCCAGTGTTTGATGACCCTTTTGGTGAAGAAATTTTTCCTAATATCCAATCTAAATCTCCCCTGGTGCAATGTGCGGCTGTTTCCTTTTGTCCTGTTGTCTATTACTTGGGAAAAGAGCCTTAGATCCACCTCGGTACAACGTCCTTTCAGGTAATTGTGACATTTTAGCCACTGAAACCCAGGGCTCAATCTCCATTTGGTCCCCATTTGGGGGCATTAGCCAACCATTCTTACCTTAATTTGGCTCACATGCATGAGCAGAGCTGTGCTGTAGAAATGAGATTGCTTTTAGAGTATATTTCACACTTCTTCAGGATGAACAAAAGCCGGTGGGCACGTCCACGTGTGGGACACGGTGCAATCAGCGTAATTTCCTCCTCTGTCAGAGGACCTCTGCAGTATCGGCAGAGCCCACACCGCCACCCGCGCCAGACAGACACACTTTATACAGCAGGGAGCTGGTGGCACGCTTGTGTGAGCACTCTGGAGCGGAGCCCCAGGGCTTTAGCAATCTCCTAATTAATGTCCTTTGGCCGCAAGACCCTTTCTCAGTCAGTGGGTGCCAAAGTCCAGCTTCTGCAACAAACTTCTCATGAGCCCACGCAGGACTCGCCGCGTGCTCCTGGCCTGCGTTAACTCTGCGTCCCCAGACTCGGAGTGACTCTTCACTGAATCCAGCTGGGGCTGGAATTCAGCTGGAAATGGCGGTACTCAGATACCACAGTGATGAGTGTGGTGTAGCAATGAGATTTTGAATTTTGAGTGAAAACTTCAGTGTATTTGGATAGCAAATGGTTCCAATTGTGATAAGCCACTTCCAAGAGCCTCGTAGCGTCTCCCCGAGATACTGAGAGTCAAGGTCTGAGGGAGCCATGTTTGAGAGAACGTGATTGCAATTTATTAATGAACAGCCAAGCATCAGGACAGGTACACGACTGCAATTAGCTGCCTTCTTTGCACAAGCAGTGGGGAGATGAATTTCTGGATCGTTGGACAACTCAGAGCATCGCGATTACTCTGTTTCTGGCATCAATTGCGGTTCTAAATGTTGCAGAGACGACTTTGGATGTGGCATAGAGATTGTGGTCAGTGTGCGATAGCCAGCTCTTGGCCTCGCTGACAACCAAGCAAAGCAAAGCAGGTCCAGGTCAAATGCTTTTGGCTTCCAAGGATCGCTTAAGTGCTGCGGAAAGCATTGTTAGCACTGGGTGGCTGGAAGCATCGGCTGCTTGAGGTCCCTAAAGTCCCTCTGGTACTCATTATAAAGGTGGGGAGGATAAGCTTGTGCATTCCAGGTTATTATATTTGTCTACTTAGTGCTCCTTGTTGTTTTGGCTGGATAAGAGCACCCAATTTAATGTTCTTGTAGGGTAATAAACAGCTGCTGGGTTTTGAGGCTGAGGTGATGGCATTCTGTGGTGGATAAGATGATTCATGGCTTGGGTTCTTTTGAGCTGAAAGGTAGCGTATGAATGTCATGTTTTGGTTTCTTTTTTTTTTTATTTTTTTTTTTTTTTCCTGCATGGGTTTGGAACCGGGTTTTGTGTTATATAATGCCATTGAAAGTTTAAAACCGGCCACTTGGAGCAGCAGGCGTACAGCACCCCTCCCCGGCAGGCTTGCGTGCTCTTCCCGTGAGTGGTGGAAAAAGGCTCCAGCCCTTGGAGTCATGGTGCTTTTCCTTCTGTTGTTCTGTGGCACTGAAATCCCCATGATACCTGAATGCAATGGAAAAAGACTTTTTCATTTTTCAGTCCCAAGGCTTTTAATTATAATTCTATTTTTCCAACTCGTAAAAATGAGGGAAGGATTGGTTGGCTTTTTTTGTTTTTTTTGTTTTCCCCCACCAGATCCTGTGTGATGATCTTAAGTAAGCCTCATAGTTTGACACTTAGTCTGAGTGTGGGATAGAGTAAAATGACGCCCATTATTGGACAAAAAAAGAACTAGTGGACAATGGGAAAGGAAAGGGGGTGAAGTCTGGTTTTAATGTACCAAAAGCAAAATCTTTGCTTATGCAGAGTTGGGAGAAGCCAAGATAAGGGATCCCTGCCCTCCTTGTCCTCTTGCAGCTGCAGAACTCATAATTCTGAAATAGAGACAGAACTACTGGTTTTGCAGTATTTCTATAACCTAGAAATAACTGCCCAGAGGATGATCTAAGATGTGACAACCAACTAGATAGAGACGCTAGGAAAAACTTCAAGAAGAAGGTGCTAGAGGAGATGCTTCTCTATGGGGAGATCTATGCTTTGTGGGAAATTGAGAGTGAGGTATCCAGGTTGTGGGTCCAGCGGGTGAGAAACAGGAATGACGCTAAGCTTTATCTCCAAGAAACGTTTTCTCAGGGTGTGTGCCTGTGAGACACAGAGAGCTGCAAGCGACCTCCACCTGAAGGGAAGCACTTCTGTTCTGCAAGGGGCTTGACCACTTGGACATGGATGTGTGCCTGCACGCACCAGGAGCCTGTAAGCACATTCAAAGGGCTTTTAAATCCCCAGGGCGGGGAAAAAAATTGTGTAAGGATAGCTCTTGTTTAACTTCCTATCGTACCACAAGATAACTTCACAGATGCGACTAAAATGCTCTGTCCATTTTTGTATGCACACGTCGTGTTTCAGAGGGCTGAGGCCTCACTTTTGTGTGCAGATGCTGCGGAGGAAAATATACCCTGTAAGGAACAACTATAGAATAATCAGCTCAAAGAGGCAGTTCCTTCCTATCCCCATGAGCTAGTAGTTGGCTTGTACTCTCGACTGAGAAGGTTTACATTCCTCGTTTGTTATTATAAAACTATTATTATTATTATTATTATTGTCCATATAATGTGTGTTTAGAAAGTGTTTATGCTATTTTTATCTTTAAAACATGCCACACTCAAATTCATACGAATTCCAAAAAGCAACATTTGCTATCATTGCGTGCCATTAAATCGTTAAAGTGGTAGAAAAAGCGCAAATAAGCAGACCTGTATAATGATGGGTTTTTAATTTTTTTTTTCTAATGTGCTATTGGTGTTAATTTCTGTGTGCCTGTAATGTTTGTGTTCACTGTAACCAAACAATAGAACTTTGTTTTTGTTCTTTGTGTAAATTAAAAACATCTGTTCTCTTTATACGAAAAGTTGTTTTTTAAAAGAAGCTGGTCTGATCTAACTAAATACCAATGCTGTGTCCACAATGAGTTACTATTAATATTTGGGAAAGGCAACCATCCAAAGCAAGTGTAATGTCAAATCACTGGCGGGAGTGCATATTTATTGCTCGAAGTGACAGATAAAAATGCAGAGGTTACAAAAACAAAATTCTTGCGGATGACTAATGATGCGTATATATGCCCCCAATGCCCCACCACCACATTTGCAATTGGCAGCGTGTTCTCCACCGCCTCCTGCTCCCCAGGATTAATCGACAAGAGACTGGTAGCTTGGCACCCTCCCTGGAGGAGCAACGCTGTTCCCACCTTCCCTCTGGCAGACCCTGCATGGAGTGACCTTCGGGGCACGCTGGAATCTGATCCATCTTTTTAATCTGTCTCGCTCTTCCCCCACCTCACTCTGGTATTTGACTGCATGGGTTTATTTTCCGCCGAAGGCACGTGACTTTTTTTCCCTGCAGGTGGAGAAGGTGGAGCATCCACTGTGTGTTCCTGTAGTGCCTGTGATGCCGGCACGATGGTGGTCTTCAGAGTTGTCTGAAAAGTCCTGGCATGAAGGAGGTGGCAACCCAGCACGGGAGTCTGTCATCTTTCTCGTGAGGAGCAGTCCTGCGTCCAGCTGAACTACTCCTGAAGTAGTTGGAGGCTGTTTCAGAGAAATAAATACACGATTTGGGATGAACACCAGTGGCAGAACTGGGGTACGAGAGGTTCAGCGTTCTCCCTGCCCAGGTGGCTATATAGCCTTGCCATTAATGTACTTGAGTGCTTCAGAGATGATGAAATTATCCTCATAGGCAGACATCTTACAGGAAAGGTGGGGAGGGACTCTATCAGGGAGAGTGGTGATAGGACCAGGGGTAATGGTTTTAAACTGAAAGAAGGTAGATTTAGATTAGATATCAGGAAGAAATTTTTTACTATGAGGGTGGTGAGGCACTGGAACAGGTTGCCCAGAGAAAGTGTTGATGCCCCATCCCTGGAAGCGTTCAGGGCCAGGCTGGATGGGGCTTTGAACAACCTGGTCTAGTGGGAGGTGTCCCTGCCCATGGCAGGGGGGTTGGAACTAGATGGTCTTTAAGGTCCCCTCCAACCTAAACCATTCTATCATTCTATGATCTTGGGAAGGAAATACATGTAATTAACATTTTTGATCCAGGGCCTGATTCAAGAAAGCATCTCTTTCGAGTGCAGCAGCTAAGCCTTTGCTTAAATCTGATTTATTTCAGCAAGATTTAAACACAAATAAATCCTTTCCAGACCCTGGGCAATGCAGACCCCAGACCTGCTTCTCCCTTTCCTGCTACCTCCAGCATCCTCTGCTAAGAGCGCCCGGCCTTTCACTGGCAAGAACCAAGAAAAAAAGCAGGGCTGTGTTAAAGAATTTGCTATTTTCTTGATATGCTTATCGCGGTCAGTGCCATAACAGGTATTGGCCTATTATCAGCACAACTTCCCTGCTCCCCCTTAAGATACCCCATCCTAATGTGTCCTTCCCCTCTCCCGTTCTGCAGAGGAACCCTGTGCTCCTCGCTTGCCCAGACCCTTTTCCCTGATTTTCCCTTGTTACTCCTGTCCGTGTCTTTCCGCAGCGTCTCCGCTCTCCCTCTGTTCTGTAAGGCAGCGTTCCCCCATCCCGCTACCGACAGGTATCCGCACGGGCGCTGGCTGCAGCCCGGCTGGGCAGGCGGCTGCCTCCCGGGGAAACCAGCTATCATCAGCCGGTCGGTGGTATTTCGCCTCCCTCTCAGACACCACCGGCCGCCTCCAAGATCCAGCTGAGCGCAGAACTTGCTGAGTCACATTTTCACCACAAAAACGCTCATGTGCTTCCCGAGAGTCGCGCAGTTATAGGCACGGCTTGGCCGGAGAGGAGCAGACAGCTCTCACCCTGAAGCGCATCCAGGAATGCTGGCAAGAAGTCGCTTTTTATTTCCTATCTCGGGTTACCGCGGCACGGGTTAGGACTACAAAAGCTTGAAATCCCTGGCAAGCTAACGCTGTACATCTGTCTAAGATGACGGCCAGCGTGGACAACCGTGGGCTTCAGCCCACGACCAGTATGAAGCACTTTGTTCCTTGCTGAGCAGCTGTCATTAACAGTGATCTGTGAGGTTTCTTCCCGATTTCACTCGGTGGTTTGCACGGCTGCTCTCTTCTCTGGTGAGATCTCCACGCTTGCCTGTTTGGCTGTGGAGGTGATCTGCTACTCGGCCTCACCAGCTAATTATTCTCATTGTTTCACTGTTGGGCAGGGGGACACGTGTGCTCCCTCCATCGGTGCCATGAGCCGCAGCCCCTCACATCCCCTCGGCCGGGGGCAGGCGCGGGGACAACTGCACTTCTTTCACCTGTGAAACGGGACCAGCGCTGGCTCCCTGGGATGGTTAGGAGGGATGAGCATCGAACACTTGCAGGGTGACTTGAGAGGGGCTGTGATCCTCTAGGCTTGGTCTTCCCATGAGCAGGGGTCTGTTTGGGAAGATGGTCCACGCTGTCTCAAGTTGCTGGCCTTTCTGTGCGCAGAAAGTGGTGAAATAAATTGATGCTGCACTGGAGAAATTTGGTCTTCACGTTTCATGGGACCTGTCAGACTTCCCTTCTTCTCAGCAGGACCTGACCCTTGTGGTCCACAGTGATGGGGACAGCAAGGCAAGAAGCCACCTGTGGTGTCCTCTCTTGTTCCCTTGCCAGTCTGGTTGCTGTCAGACACAACTTTGATGCCGATTGTCCCCAGTTATCCAGGTTGATCTTACACATGATGCCGCTGTCACCACGGCATTTTTGGTGCAGGGGTAGGACAGCAGCTGCCTCGGCTGGCCATATTTCAAAGAGTAGTGTTAAGGGCGACAGCTGCCCACAGCTCGGAGGGTCCTTTGCCCCCTCTTTGCTCCCCAGCAGTGCCGCCATGGCGCGGCTGGCACCACGGAGCAGAGCGGCAGTGCCACAGCAGCAGGGCTGTCCCTCAGCTGGCCGGGGTGACCACCCGTGGTGTGGGCTCTGGTGGCCAGCAAGCCGAGGAGGTGGGCGCAGGAGGGTCCCACGCGGAGCTCGCTCCACGCGTGCGGCAGCTGAGGGGCAGCTTTGCCGCAGAAGCAGCACCCGCGCTGCCCCCGGCCAGTCCCTGGTGTGGCTGCCAGAGGCAGCGGGGGGGCTGGCATCAGACGGATGCTGCTCTTCCAACCCCTTCCCCAAGTGCCTTTGGACCTCCCTGGGCCACCGCAGGCACGACCACAGGTTTTCACCCCCGTGTTTTCCCGTCCCCTGTGCACTTGTGCTTGTTTTGCCTGTTCCCATTAGGTGTCTCCCTTTTCCTCCTTATGAGCAAGCTGCAGATGTGCGTATTCTGGCGGCCATCACTCCCCACGGCACTGGTCTGAGCTGGGATGCCCAGTGGGGCGCTGGGGCTTGGGGACCCCCTTTCTCTCCCGGGATGAATTTTGGGTTCGGGCCACATTGCCAGATTTTGCTCCAGGATCTTTGCACAGGAAATTTCCTCGGTGAGGGAAGGGAGCAGGATCCTGCTGCCAGCCCCGCTGCGCAGGGTTGTGTCCCCCCTGTTATCCCACCTCCCAGGCTGCTGCAGCGTGCTCTGCGGGGCTCTTCACAGTTCGGGGCAGTGAGCATCCCTGCCCAAGGAGGTGGATATGTTTGCGGGCAGTGGCAAACCGCTGAGTATCCATACAACTTACTCTGCTGCTCCATCAAACCTACCCTGATGGAGTTTCAGGCTAAGCCCAGATTTCCTGTTAGCAGGAAAGCAAGGAATACAGGCTTAGAGAACTCTTGTCTTGCTGCAGGTACTATATGCTGTCCCTGTTTGGGACCTAGGATATTCCCCTGGTGCATGAATAAGCACATGGAAAGAGGGATGCCTGATAGCAAGCTGTGCACAAAGGTGCCTGCCTCCCTACTCGGATCCTGATGTGAAACGATAGCAATAATATTCCTGAGCCTTTACGGGGGGAGAAAAAGGCCTTTTCAGCAATGGGATGGCTGTGAGGCTTTTGCCTTTCTTTCTGCAGCGGATTTTTGACACTACCTCTGCTCTGATCATAGAATCATAGAATCATAGCATCATAGAATCATAGAATCATAACATCATAGAATCATAGAATCATAGAATGGTTTGGGTTGGAAGGGACCTTAAAGACCATCTAGTTCCAACCCCCCTGCCATGGGCAGGGACACTTTCCACGAGATGTCGCTGCTCAAAGCCCCATCCAGCATGGGCTTGATCAGTTTGAGTCTCTGTGTAGCCCCTGTGACATCCCATGGAGCTGCCAGAAATTATTCAAGCTTCGTGCGTCTTGACACTGTGCACAAGTTTCTGCAGTTTCAATATTAATTTGTGCTCAAAATACAGCAGGTTGTGAAGGCAATAGCAGCGCAGCACCCTGCATGCTGCATCATTCACGGTGATCATCCAGTCACTGCCATGGCTCGTTCCTCTTCTGCAAATGATCTTGCGTGGGGATTTATATGGCACTAAAAGTTTTACAGATGATTGTGTTATTTTATTCTTAATTCACATGAAACGCTGAAGTGGCAGCACTGGTGATCCTGCAGCATACAAATTTAGGTCTTCTTGTTACCATTTTGTAGAGAGGAGGGCTTAAGCTTGAGACTAAGACAGTATCCTAAGATTTAAGTGCTGAAGTGGAACATCTTTACAGAAGTATTTTTAATTTTTTTTTTTTATTTTTATTTTTTTATTAATTCTGGGCATGGGCTCCTGTTGGCAGTGCTGTTAGCCCAGCTGTCACACAAGCAAGGTTTTGCCCCAGCTACAGCTGCATCTATAATCTTGGGGAGAGGTTGTCTTCTTTAAACAACGTGTAGCATCTGGTCTCTGTGTCTTGGGCGACTTGCTGGAGGTCACACAGCAGAGACTGGGAAACAACTCAGCTCTCCTACCTCTGATCTCTGTGCTCAAAGTTTTGCAACTGCTTCCTCCACCACAGAACAACGTTAACGTCCCCAGGCAAGAGGCGTAAGGTAGCTGTAGCCAGGCTGGGGAGAAGTGGAATAAAAGGTGACTGAAAAGCTGGCTGGACTGCTGGGCTTGGATGTGAGTGGCTGATGAACTGAAGTCTGGCTGGTGGTCAGTGCTGAGTGGCGTTCCTCAGCTGTCGGTACTGGCATGGATAGTGTTCCACACTTGCATCAGTGCCCCAGGCGATGGGATGGCAGGCACCTCAGTGGATGATGCCAAGCTGAGGGGAGCATGGAGCGTGCTGGAGGTTTGACTGCCACTCAGAGAGATGTGACAAGCTGAAGAAATGGGCCTACGAGAACCTCAGGAAGCTCAACAAAAAAGAATGCGGTGTCCTGCATCTGGGATGGAGTAACCCCATGCACCAGTCTGGGGACCGACTGCTAGGAAGCAGCTTTGCAGAAAAGGACCTAGAGGTCCTGGTGGACACCAAATGGGCCAGCAGTCCACAGTGTGCCACTGTGGCAAGGAGGCTACAGTACAGCCAAAGTGTAGCCAGCAGGTTGAGAGAAAAGATTATTCCTTTCTGTTTGTCACTTGCTGGAGTACTGTGTCCAGTTTTGGCACCTTGTTACACAAATCACGGAATCACTGAGGTTGGAAGAGACATTTAAGATCATCGAGTCCAACCATCAACCAAACACTGCTAAAACCACCCCACATCATGTCTCTCAGCACCACATCTACCCATCTTCTAAATAGCTCCAGGGATGGCGATTCCACCACCTGTTCCAGTGTTCCTGGGCAGCCTGTTCCAATGCTTGACAACGCTTTCGGTGAAGAAATTTTTCCTAATATCCAACCTAAACCTCCCCTGGCGTAACTTGAGGCTGTTTTCTCTTGTCCTATTGCTCATTACCTGGGAGAAGAGACTGACCACCACCTCACTACAACCTTCTCTCAGGTAGTTTTAGAGAGTGACAAGGTCTCCCCTGATGAAATGACACAGACAAACTCAAACGAGTTCAGCCAAGGCCACTGAGCGGGTCGGGGTCTGGAACACATGAGGTAAGAGGAGAGGCTGAGAGGTCTGAGTCTGCTCAGCCTGAGGAACAGGGGTGGAGGGGATATCTCACCGTTGTGTCCAGCTGCCTAAAGGGCGGTTGCAGAGAAGATAGACCTGGACTCTTCTCAGATGTTCATAGCAAAAGGACAGGAGGCAATAGTCACAATCTACAGCAAGGGAAATCCTGACGGAATATAAAGAAGAAAACTTCTCAAGCAGTGGTTAGCCACTGGTGTAATTGTCCAGAGAGGCTGTGCAAGCTCCATCCCTCAAGATTTTCAAAACATGACTGAACAAAGCCCTGAGAAATCTGATCTAACTTTGAAGCTCTGAGCACAAGTTTTGACCAGATGACTTCCAGGTCTCTTCCAATCTAATTTATTCCGTAAATCTACAATAGCTGGATATCTTCAGTATCATTCCTGCTGTATTCCCCAGTGAACTGAACTGAATCCTTTGTCAGTATTGTTTTCACAGGCACACCTTTCATAACCACCACATATATCACAACAGAGAGACAGAGAAAAAAAGTGTCCAACAGCGAGAGGAAAAATTGAAGCAAAATAATGTGCAAGAGCTACACAAAAACTCCAGTGTCTCAAAGCTGCTGGTTGCTGCTAGTGTTGGCATGAGAGGAAGCATAAAGTGGATTAAGTGCAAGGACAAACAATCTGAGGCATTCTGCTAGCAGAGTCTCCTGTCATCCTCCGGGTTCTCAACATGACGGTGATCCAAGCTGTGCAGAGTCTTGGATGAGGCTCCAAGCGCTGAATCACTTTGACTCCCCTCCCTCCCCTGCAATGATCACACAGAGAAAACAGACATGACTGAGAGAGACTCGGGCCAGTTTATAAAAGGAAAGTCACTTTTCAACACAACCCCTCCATGAAAAAAGGATTGTTTGGTTTTGTCACTTAACAAACACCCCGATGGCCTGATGAGAAACACACTTGTCAAGCTGAGTTTCCTTCCTCGGGCTTGCGGAAGGTGGGTTTAGGAAACCGTAGTCACTGCAAAAAGGTGGTGGTAGCCTTGAGAAGGCATCTGTCCCTTGATAGCCTTCCTCCCCCTTGGTCCCCAGTCATGTGCCAGCACCAGGATGCTGCAAACAAGAGACAAACATCTCTTTCCTGCTGCCAGAAAAGTGCATTGACAAGGTCATTTCCATACAGTGTGAAACCTTTTCTGTTAGAAGAATGTTAAGGCTACAAAGTGAAAGCCTCACAGTGTTGCAATATTAACTCTATTCTCTCATTAATATGAACGAGGATGTGCCTAACTGGCATTGGCTCCTGTGTACGTGGGAAATGGACTCTGCATGAGTCTGGTAATGCAGCAAATGGTTAGTTAATGGGTGTTTGGGTGAAGAGCCTCTGGACACATCTGTATTGGTGTTTTAAACTCTACCGGGGCACCGGTTGCTCGCACGCTTCTGTTGTGGACAAATCTGTGCTCTTCAAATTTCCCAGGTGTGGTCTGAGAGTCAGCACAGGCGGCTGGGAGATCTGCAGTGAGAGTTGAAAGTGTTTAATGGTATGGATACAACCAGAGAAAGCTTAATTGCACTAGTGGAAATGCATTTCTGTGCCTGGCTCCTAGCCCTACTTGTCTCTACGCCTTAGTCCTCACACTCAGCTTTGACCATGTCTTCCTTGACCTCCTCCTTCTCACCAGTCTGTTTCAGCCTTGCCTGCTCCCATCACCCCGTGTGTCCCTGCCCTGTGCATTCTGCATCGATCCTGCTTTCCCTCTGATCCCGGGCTTTGCCCTGTCCTGTCTCTTGGATGTAGTTTAGATCATCTCCTCGACCTACAGGCTTTCCTCGTACTCTTCAGCCATGATCTTGCTTCACCTCTTAACACACTCGTGACTCCTGTGGTGCCTGACCTCTTTTCACCTTCATTTTCACCGCTGAATCCAGACTGACCAAACTAGTAAGCAGATCTGTGTTGCTACAGTAAAGCTGTTTTCCTCAGGCTGCAAATCAGAGAAACACTTCAGTATGTCCTTAAATCTATTCCCCTCAGTGTGCTTAAGCACGTTCTCCTCTTGCCCTGAGCAAGGAGGATGCCTGCTGCTGAGCGAGGCGGGATTGCCTAGTGAGTTGATTTAGGCTCCTGAGCAATGTGGAACAGTTCAGAGCCTGGGCAGGACTGATGTTAAATCACAGACGAAAACAGCAATCTGTCAGCAGCGTTTTTCCTGTTGTTGTTGTGGCCTAGACTGTTGGGCTGCTGAAAGGCCAAAAGTGACATATATGAAGAAAAGAGACCACTAACTAGAGGTCAGGGGGAATATTCAGTATACTGGGATCTACGTAGTAAAACACAGGAAAAAAAAGGGGGGCAGGCTTTACTTGGGTGAGCTTAGTCTACGCTCAGGGGTAACCCACCCTAGAAGTTGGTGAGGTGGCACAACCTGGGGAAAACGGGTTTGGAAGCAGCCATGCCTGAAGCTGGAATTAACGCTAGCTCACTCAAGGTTGCCCTTACGTGCACTTAGTATCATACTGAATCCAAGATCTGCATCAAAACTGTTTCAGCTGTGTTGGCCAGACTTTGAGACCTTGATAATCATTGTTTCCTTCTTTGCACCTCTGGAGCTGGCCTTTTGTTGTTTGAGGTTGTTTTTCTTCGCTCTTTCATGATTTGCACTTTCCCTGCCCCCCTAAAACCAGCACAAAAAAATTCCGAAGCTGTTTTTTGAGAAGTTTGGGGATATTCTCTCCGCTGGAGCGAGCCCATGTGAAGCTGCAGCAGCTCGGTTGCCTTGGCAAGGGAGAAGTTACTATAATTACTAGCCATGATCCCTCCTATCTCTGGGATTGGGGCAGCTTCAGTCAACAACAGGTAGTTAGCAGCTCCGTGATTAGAAAGAACAGTTCAAGCAGTAATTACAACCATTTCTCACTCCTCTCACCTAGAGGAACCTGCCAGCTACTGCCACCTACCTTGTTCCCTTCAAAGCCTTTGGCCTTTGGTTGGGCACCCCCCTTTTGAAGTTCTGCTCATTACACACATGCCATGTGGCCTTGGGCAACCTGGTCTAGTGGGAGGTGTCCCTGCCTATGGCAGGGGGGTTGGAACACGATGATCTGCAAGGTCCCTTCCAACCTAAACCATTCTATGATTCTATGATTCTATGAAATAATCCCGCTCTAAGAAGCCAAGCCCATTGACTCCAGAAGGACTGCTCGTGGGCTTCAACTTCCGTGTGTTTACATGCCGTGCTTGACCGACCTTGGGTTACCACCACGGAGATTGATGTTCAGAGGGTAAAAAAAACTAATGAAGCATACGTCTAGCAGGATTTCGTTCCAGGCTTAAATTATACAAACACTCTTATAATAAGCATCTTTGGCAAAATCTGTGACCCAGCTGTGCCACTTCTTCTTGCAGTACTTCTGCGCCTGCCAGGCTGTAGGAAATTTCTTGAAGTGCCTAAATAAGCACCTCCTCAGGTCACGCTCCCACAGCAGTCCGGAGAGAGAGGGCAGCTCCTCCAGACATTGCATCCCACCTTAGCTCAGCTCTGCTCTGGAAGTGGGGACGAAGCCTGTCTTTCTTCTGGGACCACGCTGGGAATTTACTGTGACGGGGCTCTGAAGCTAGCCATGCTTAAGTCCCTAAAGCCGGGGGCGGAAGGGGAGGATGCCCTCAGGTCTTATTGTCTAAAAGAACCACCTACAAGGTTATTCCTAAAGCCCTTGCACCCAAAACTCGCCCTGACCTTGAGCTGGTTGCTCAAGGTGGCTGAACTGGTTGGTCCTGCTCCTGCTGCGGCTCCTTGCGTGGGTCCTGAACGAGAGCCACTGCAGCCGTCTGTCCTCTCTGCCCAGAGCTGTGAGATCAGAGTCTGAGCATCCACATTCTCCACGCGGATGATTTTGCTCTACACGTACGAACCAGATTATTTTCAGTGAAGAATCGTGTGTCACGCAGCAAGTCAAAAGGGCAAAAATCCTGTCCTTCAGGAATTAATTTCTAGCTATGGAAAATAACAGATAACATGTCTCCACAACAAAAAAGTAGAAAGTAGCCTCAAGAGTTAAATGTGATGAATACAAAATACTGCCTGAACTATAACTCAGGATATTCACTGTGTTCGTTGAAACCTCTCTCACAGAACGTTTTAAAAGACATTACCATTTTTTAAAGTAATCTTTTCCTAGCTCTTCTGTATTAATAACTATTTACATAATAAGTTATTGTAAAAGATATATACATAACATACTTCTTTGAAGATATGCACTGGATAACTTGGAATAAATCCTACCTCATTTAACACAGATTTTCTGAGACGTGTAGAAAAATGAGAGTCCTGAAAAACCTGGAAAGAATTCAAATCTGATGAAAAACAAAAATATTATATATGATTAAATTTTCCAACCGGCTTTAATAAATACGTCGATATTTAAAACAGAGCAAAACAGAACAGTGAGGTATGTCAACATTTTTCAAGGCTTCTAATCATTTTTCAGAACATGAATACTGCAAATTTATATCCAATTTTTCCAATTTATAGCAAGGTTCCTTTTTGTTCTAAAAATGACTGTAAAGTAGTCGAAAAGGTAAAACAGTATTGTAACATGCTGTTAAAAGGCACTAGAATACCTATATCCTCCTAACTACAAACAGAATAAAATGGGGATCACTATAATGATGAAGTGATTAAAAAACTAAACTAAACACAGCAAGAAAAATATTTTTTTTATAGCAGGTAAGTGGAAAGCTAAAAATAACAATGTTCTGTATATAAGATTGAGGTTTGTTAATAAGATAGTAATACTTTTGCCTTTTTAGTAGATATCACATATAAAGTGTTCTAAAATCTTCACTTTTTAAAATCCTGATTTTCTGGGCATTTCAACATTTGAATGTATTTTCTGCATGTAGAATTCAGTCCTTCATTTGGTGGATGCAAGTTTTTAAGACGCAGTACCTAAAGTTCTGGAAATATTTCATTATCTGTTTCAGAGCACTCTTTCTAGACTGTCACTCATACTTTTTAAATTTAAACAGAGTTCAGATAGGGAAATTAAAGCAAAACAGAAAAGAAACTGAAACATGAGTCTCCTCAGCTGCGGCACAGCCTGTCTGTTAAAGGAGATCTGAACACTAATCTCATTGTTGATTTACATCAGATTCCTTTAACTTTTGTCTGAGTCTTTACTGAAGCTGTTCAAATCAGTTTGTAAATGTAAATTGAAGGGGCAATTTGTACCATTATCTTGACAGGCAGCTCAATCAGGATAATTCATTTAAAATATCTATTTAAAACTCATCATAGAGGCAGAGCATTTAATGCTTTCCTTTTTCAAATAAGTAAGGATCGTTACTAAGGAAATGGGAAATTGAAACACTTTTTTTTTTTTAAACTTTATTTTCTAGAAAACAGATGTACTTAAGATCTTACTGGCTTTCTTTGCATTGATGTGATAATGCCTGATGCTTTCCAAGTCATGAATGAGCCTTTTAAAGGAATCTATAAAAATTATTTGCAAATTGTAAAGTTCAAATTTTTAATAAATATGTTTACCAAGTTGTAGTAAGAGAAACAATGTCCAGAAAAACAGAGATTTATTATGACTTTAAAACACAGGCCCCAGTTCAGCAAATCAATTTAACATGTAGTTAAGCAGATGAACAACTCCCTTAAATTAAATGTATAATAAGCGCCGTTGCTGCAATGAAGTTTAGACATCTAAACCAGGAATTTTTCCAGCAATTAATACGTAAGGTGCTCACATTCAGAGACCTGCTTTCCCACATGCTTTAAATTTAGGATATTCCTGGATAGGAGCACAGGCTATCTGAACTGGCTCTTACCTATGAACTTCAGGGACAGATTTATTCCTGATGATTTTACTGCTCAGGAGACCTTATTTGCAATTCTCGGTCAGGTGGATCTTCTCATCACCTTCTAACCTCAAGAAGGGCTAGCAGGCTTGCAACCACTGATAGCACGGTAGGATCCCTAAAGTTCTTGCAAACCGGACCTTTTGCAGGGATGCAGCTTTTGCCAGACTTTGAAGGTTGCTCTCTAGTCAAAATATGAGGGACTGACAGTGAGATGCAGGAAGAAATTTTATGGAAGATGCTAGGGAAGAGGAGAAAGCTGCTAAAAGGGACTTCTCTATATTGGTATGGAAGGAAAACCCTGATGGTTTGGAAAACCTTGACTGACTAAGAGGACATAATTCTTCTTTACAGAAAGTGTTCAAATGTTCTGTAGACAAGAGTCCCAGGAAGCAGTTAATGTGCTGTTATATCAATAATAAAACCCCTTTTTTTCCAACTATCGCAGAGACAGCCAGTGGTAGAAAGATTCCCGATCCCTAGTTTTATACTTGTACCACTGGGATGTGTTCTCATTGCTGCTTCTTTTCTTGTGGCATTATTAACACATTTATGTCTTGTCATAAATATATACCTATGATATTTTAAAATACACTGGGGAAGAAAATGGAAGCAGAGCATGTCAGTCTGAAACCGCCATTTCAGTAAAAACATCTCAATCTTTTTGGTTTGCATGTAAAAAACAGTGGAAAGGTTAATGAAAAAAGTGAAGGCACAAGGAAAATATTTTGAGAGCAGGAATTTTCATAAGTTCATAGACAACTAGACAGAAGAAAGAAGAAGCAGAGGGTTTTGGGGGGTGAGAGGCTGTCCTCGTGTCCAGTGGGACACCTGCCTCCAGCAAGTTTGTCTGGGCGTGCACAAAACGCCTTTACTCTGGAAGCCTAACTTATTTTTGGAGGAAGTTTTAAGCAAGTAAGGGCTGTTTAAACCTTTTCAGTTTAAAGGGTTGCTCTTGAGCACAGACTGAAAATTACAAGTTTTTCAAACAGTGAGATACAATGACAGAAATTGCACAGCAGCACTGAAGAATAAATACACGTGTTTCAGGCTGATAAGCATCGGGGTACAAACTGAGTATGAAAATAATTTATATTTGTTTTTCTTTGGCTATTATGAACTTTGATGATTTTCATCCTAATTTAATAGCACAATAAATCATTTTTATGAATGTCATGCTCTTTAATTGCTTCCTTGTTAAAATGTGAGCTAATTGTCCCTGGTCTTGGAATAAAACTTCAGGGCAAATAAAATGCTGTTCTGCATAACCCAAGCCTCTTAAGTTCAACAAAGCTGCAGCAAAGTGCAAATGTCAGAACAGCCTGCTGTTGTGCTCCTCGCTGGAAATGATAAAAAAGAAAAACACTGTTGTGCGTTAGTTGTTGCTGTTGGGTAAAGGGCTGCGGCTGAAGAATTCCAGTGCTAAGACTCGTTAGCTTCTGATCACCTCTGCCTTTTCGGACCACAGCAATGACTTAACGCTGAAAGCCCACTTAGCTCGGCAGTCATGTCCACCTGCCTTGAAAATGGTGGTGCTACCCTGCCGCAAACGTAGCGCTTTCTGTAGAGAAAGAGCTTTGCTGCTCAAAAACTCGTATGCCTGCTCCTTGGGAATAACACCAAAGAATACCTTATAAATGAAGTATGCTTCCCATTAGGGATTACAGCATCATTTGATCAAAGTCCACTGGAAATAGCTCTTGGCAGCATAGACGTTCCCTGTAACTCTTCACTCGCTTGAGTCTGATTGGCAAAGTTGGGAAAAGTGAAGCTGACTTGAGGGCGAGAGGAGAGAAGGACACAACAGGAGTTTTATCGTTGTTTTTGTTGTCTTTCTCCTTGTTTTAAGGAATGACTCTGTGAAAATGGTTTTTCGGATGCAAAGAAAACATTGGCAATGAGCTCGTTCTTCTACATAGTTGATCGTGCCCTACGTGCTGGCTCAACTTGTAAAAAGTAATGCAATACAGGCATTGCTTAAAATTAAACAATTTTTTGGCAACTCTGGTGAAATATATTGTCATCGGCTGTAGAGCACCGACACACTTGATAGAGTTAAAGAATGTTTGGAAGACTCCGAGCTCTCTCTGGTTTGAGTTTAATGAAATCTGGGCAATCAAAATGTCTACCTGGCAGCTCACAAGAGACACTTAGCATGTTCATTATTTTGTAGTTAAACTATCTATCTGCCCTGATGTGCAAGGCTACAAATTTGTATACATTTTTATATAGTCTATTTCCATTGTAAATTACCCATAAATTAGATACAGACTTTTAGGCACCTCGGAGGGGTTTTTCAATCTCTATTTTGGTATTAGGGATAGATGTTGTTGAGTTTTGTACATTGGTTCCTCTCTTGAGAAGATCAGTGCTTGCAGTTGGGAGAGAAACACATTGCTCCACTGCCTCTTCTTCTATGGGCTATAAATCATAACATTTAAAAAAGATGAAATACTTGTGAAGTGCCATTATTTATGGCTTTTGTTTGAAGACTGCAGAGCATCTGACAAATGCAAATTGATCCTGACAAAACCCCAGTGAGTTATTATGCAGCTAAACATATCCTCCATAGAGATGGCAAAACACAACTGATACGATTTATAAAAGCCTCCATACCCCGTAGTACCCCCTCCCCAAATACATTGTAAGCATAGTTCTAGTTAAATAGGTTTGAGTCAGTTGCTCATAAATCTACAATGCTTTTCAGACCAAAGGCAGGGATAGATGAAGAAGACAGCAGATCCCTCTTCTCTGCCGTATTGTTGTGTCTGACATTTCAGTGGTTGCACTTCAATGCAAGAAAAATAAGGACCGGTTCACTGACTTCACTGGGCTGCTTCTTGATCCCAGGTGGTGGTACCTAGCTAGTTTGGACACAGGGATGCATATGGGTTCTGGTTCCCCATCAATGGAGAAGATGAAGTCCTGCTCCCAGCTTCCTCCCTTTGTTTGGAAATTGTCTCATTGTTAGTATATGAACCAGTCCATTAAAAAAAAAAAAAAAAGAAAAAAAAGCTGTAAAAATATGGCTCCTACAGAGCACCACAGAGAATGGAGGATACAAGTGTTCTCCTGCTGAAGCAGGTCCTAGAAGAATTTCTCTGAGAGGTCTTCAGGCGTCTCTCACCCCTTTTCTCTCCAGACACGCGTGTTCCACTTCGTTTTACTTTTATTTCCTTTTTGTGAGTGTAATGTGCAGATTATGCAGCTTTTTGGTTATTAAATGGGGTTTTATAGTTTAAACGTATCTCATGCCTGTGTATATAATGGTCCCAACATGTTTATGACAGGTTATGTCATTGGTTCCCTAGTTAGGGGAACTAACAAAGCTTCTCCATTAGCTTAAGAGGCCTGGGAATTTTGTGCATCCTGTTCTTGTTGCTGTATGTCAGTGCTGGGCAGATTGCCATTATACCTCTGTGCATAATTCACTGGTTAAGAACATGTGAGTATGTCTCCCTCTAATGTGGGGCTCCAACAACAACCTGCTCATTCCCCAAAGCCAATGAAGGCAGTCTTGCCAATTCTTGTGATTTTATTGTGAGTCTCCTGACATTTGGTGTGTGCCTTAAAAAACACAGCTCCTGGAGTTAAGATGAATGCATAAGAACCTCAGCTTTCATTTGAAAAATAACACAGAATAACATATTCTGAGCCTTCCTGTTGTGAAAGTGCTTGGAAGTGGACCCCAGCGGCTAAAACCCTAGAAAGTGAATGCAATCGACCCCAAATATGTTACTAAAATCGTATCTTGTGGTGTGATTTTTATTTAAAGACAAGTTCATGAGTATGGGAACCTGTCTGTAACTTTTGGATGGCTCAAGCTGGCAATGTAAGACACGCTGTTCCTGTTCAAGTGCTGCGTTTTTCCACTTTTGATGCTAAAATTCCCATGCTTGATTCACAATGACAAATACAGTGCTGATCTGTGCGCTGCTCGGGATTTGTCTCATCTGCAGCCAGCAGCCTCGGGCCAGCCTGTGGAACTGAAATCCAGGTATGTTGCACTTAGTCAAGGACAATTCTGCTTTAGTTCGTCCTCTTGGAAGGGAGATCAGACCTGCGCAGGTGCTAAGCAAATTCCTCCCTGGTTACATCCCCGTGGTTCAGAGAGACCTCAGCTCCAGAAGCCACACAGCCACGTTAAGACAGCAATGCTCTCCGGTTAATATATCCTGCTTTTCAGCGTGGTAGTTAGCTTGGGCGCTCTGCTAGGCTAATACAGCCATACAACTTCCAGACGGAAGCTGGGTTGTATCTGGCCAGCTTGGAATTTGGGGTAGAGCGCATTGGCCTGTCCGCGCCGCTGTAAGTAGACTTATCTTAACGGTGCTCGGGGAATTGCTTCTTCACAGCAAACTGCCAAAAAGAGGCCCTTTGCGACTGAAGCTGAAGGCTGTGCTTTCTAGCACTCTGTACCCGCAAATTTTTTACAACTGCCATATTTATACATGTGCAAAAATGGAGCACCTCAGGCTGGGTTTGCAGGTTACACGTTGGGCTTGCAAATATCCACCCATGCAGGTACCTGTAAGCACCCTGTTACCTGGACTGGACTTTCTGAAGATCACAGTCCTTTCATCAAAAACTGGCACTTGTAGCAACTTCAGCACTGGCTTGATGACCCTTACTGCTCCAGTTCCTGACGTTCTTCATCTTGCTGCCTTTTTCCATCCTTTTCCTCCCTGGGTTGAGCCAACACCTGTGGTCCCATATGGGCAAATTTGGCAGGTCCAGGGGATGGATAACAAGCTCTGGAATATATTTTTCCAACTGTGTCATCTGGCTTATAGGAGAACTCTGGCTTAGCTGTACTGCCAGTACTGGAACAACTCTGGGGCCGTCTCCTAGTCAAATGGTTGTAGAGCTGGCTGGCTTGCTTTGTTTTCCTGGACAGTGTATTGATTTTTTTTTTTTTTAAATAATATATATATTTTTTATTCCCTTTTCACTGTGAGAAATGTGGTCCATATGAAACATCTGACATTAAAGCCTTGTTTTAAATTCCTTGTGCAGTCCGTGTGCTAGGTCTATTAAGATAAAGGAAAGTCTTTTTCCAGTGTCTGTGTATGTTCTCATTGTAGCTGGGAAGGGAATTCTAGGAACTACCTGTGTCTCTGCTGCGAACATCCAAATCGGAGCTCTAAGAATGAGAGTAGATTTCCTCACTTGCAAAACCACAGCTGTGGTTAATGACTGTAATGGAGATGAAGCAGCACATTTTCTTGCGAACATTAATAACTCCTGTGCACATTGTCCACATTTTGCAACCACATTTTCAAACCACTGCATGTTTTTCAGAGGACAGCTGCTCGAGGGAAGCCTCTCTTGCTACCAAATGCTGGCACTTTGTCGTAAAGGTCTGCACTCGATTTAAAGAGTAGGGATACAACAGAACTGGTGGCCCAGCACTGCAAAAATCAATGACCAAATAAATCAGCTGGCTGTTATTGATCTTAGTTTCCCCCAAAATGGTATTGGGCTTCAGCATTCCTTGGGCCGAAGGGAATGAGGAGTTCATTTTTGAGTACTTGCCATAGTGCATATGTCAGTGTTCGCCACTGACTTTCCCTCATCTCAGCCATCTGCAGCCCTCCTGAACAAAATCATGTGCAGCATTGTGTTTAATGTTCCTGAAAGAAAAGGGAACATGTAATAATTATTTTAAAATAAACACCAAAGGGACAAGTACTGTGTTCTTTGGCTTAATTCATACATGGATGAAATCATTTTTCTAAACAGGCCTGCCAATGTCTTGTTTCAAAGTCTGAGCCTTGGAGGAGGGCTGCAATCACTGAATGAAGTGTCGGCCATCCCCCCCTCCTCCCACCGCGCTCCCGGCAGCCCGGCGAGCCGCAGACCACAGCCACCACAGCACCATGGCTGCGGCTAGGAGACATGAAATATCAGCTTGGGATGAACACATAGTGTGGGTCATGGACGTGAGAGAGCGCCTGGGTGCTCTGCAGCAGCCGCTTCGGCTGCCCTCGCTCTGGATGTGGGCTTCGCCTGCGTTCCCACCTGGAGCAAACGCATGTGCTGATGGCACGCCCCGGCGCGTGGCTTTCCACCCATGGGAAGTGCTCCGTCCTTGGCTCAACGGCTCCAAGAACTTCTGGGGAATCAGCCTTTCCCACGGGGTAGGCTGGGGACGTGCGGGTCCTCCCGTGCCAGCCGGCTGGTCAAGGCGCTGCCCACCCCTCCTGGCTGCTCCATGAGGGATGTGGCTGCAGGAAGGTGTCTGACTCCAGTGCAGGTGCCTCACCTCCTGCCATGGGCAGCTTTAGCCAGCTGCGAAAGCGTGAAGTTTGTTGTGTGCATACTAGATAAGTGCACTAGATATGTGTATTTGTACGTGTTTACAAATACTTAAAGGGAGGGTGCCGGGAGGAGGGGGGCAGTATTTTTTCAGGGGTGCCCAGTGATAGGACAAGAGGTAATGGGCACAAACTTGAACATACGGAGTTCCATCTGAACATGAGGAGGAACTTCTTGACTTTGAGGGCGGCAGAGCACTGGCAGAGGCTGCCCAGAGAGGTGGTGGAGTCTCCGACTCTGGAGACATTCCAAACCTGCCTGGATGCCATCCTGTGCAACCTGCTGTAGGTGGACCTGCTCTGGCAGGGGGGTTGGACTAGATGATCTTCAGAGGTCCCTTCCAATCTCTAACATTCTATGATCCTTTCCTTCCTTCCTTCCTTCCTTCCTTCCTTCCTTCCTTCCTTCTCTGTCTCCTTTCTTTGCAACATCTTCTCTGCACCCTGTGAGACATGCCCAAAGGCACCCAGACAGCACAGTGCTGGTGGCACGGAGAAGGGGCCCAAGTTCAGCATGTAGCATAGACTATGCTGAAAACCACACGAGTCTGCCTGTCTCTCAGCCCAGGTGAGATGGGGCCACTACGCTGAACACACGAAGATGCCGGGATGCCCATGGGTTGTTCATGGCCTCCTGAGTCCGGCATGGTGAAGTCCAGGCTAATGTCTAACTTACACATATTTCAAATGCGCTTTTTTTCTTTTTTTTTTTTTTTTTTTTTTTTTTNTTTTTTTTTTTTTTAAGCTGACAGGCACAGGAAGAATTGGCATTTGTGAGCGTGATTGTGTGCAGTCGCACGAGTCCGGACACGATGACCTCTGCAGTGTCCCACCCAGGCCTTTGTTCCTGTGCTACCAACGCTGGGGACAGAGGATGAGGGACTTGGCAAGGGCATTTACCACCTCTTGGCAGTCATTGTCCAGTTTAATTTTTAATTACCTCTGAGGCCAGTCTCAAGATACTACCAATGCCCTCAGAGTGAGTTGCGTCAGCGCGTATTCAGAAATTACAGTGAAAACTCAAACTTTGCTTTGGCATTCGTTCTGAGGAACGGTTTTAAACTTTAGTAAAATTTAGATGAGACCCTGCAACTGACTTGTGGAGGTTGTGGTCTTTTTGGGTTTTTTTTTTGTTTTGTTTTGTTTCCAAATCATTAGTTGATTTCTCTGAAGTGGTGCCTGTCTTGCCAAACAGAACACGGTACATACAATGTTCGCTTATTGTTTACAGAAAAATCTGCAAAACCTTCTCCCATGCAGGGGACCCACGTAGGACTCCATAATTCCCCACTCAGCAATAATGGAAAGAAGTGGGCTTCGTCTTGTCTGCCTGCACAAGGCTGACTCTCCCCTACTAACACCATCGCTTTCCTGCTGAACCAGAGTGATTCGTGCCAACGAACGCTGCAACAGCGTGGGGAACGCTCACAGACGAACCCTCCCGCGCTCGTAGACAGCCCAGGGTTAGAATATAAACGCTTCAAAGGCTTGCAGACATCGCAGCGCGAAGATGCTAATCCAGTGAGCAACATCCTGAACAGATGTCTGCTCTGTAATTGCTCGCGTGCATGTTAACACTAGCAGGTGACGACTGACCGCCGGCCCGAGCGCGCACGTCCGTGTGTGGGTGTGCGAAGGAGGGTGGTTTTCTTGACGCTGACATTTTGATGTACGGTAGCGTTCGAGGATGAAAGGCATCGCTTCCCCTAAAGAGGGACCTGATCAATCACAAGGGCTTGAGCTCTGTCTACCTAGTCTCGGCCATGTTAGTCGGTGGCTAGGGAGGAAATTGTTACTCCCCAGCCCGAGTGAAATGAGTCATGAAAGAAGCCAAGATGCTGGCTAGAGATCCTGTGTGAGTTTGATACAATGTTCACTATGTCTTGGAAGAGCTATTTTAAGAAGAATTTGGCCGGAATCCTCGACTTTTGATTATTCTTTTTTCCTTCTCCTTGCATTTTACTGTTTCCCTGTAGCATGTTCTAAACGTTGTGTCTTGATTTATATCTGTAAATAAATCTCCTTATTTATGAAGATGTAATGTCCCTGGGGTCCAGGAGGCCCCAGCCATTCCATGTAACTGAAAGAGACGTTACCTAAGTGGACCATGAATCAGAAGTGGGGCAGACAGGGAGAACTATTTTTACCAACCCGCTTGACTTGCAAGGAGGTCTGCCCAGAAGGCAAGTGGGGGCAGCCGGTTGGGGGGACTGGGAAGGTGCTAGGAATTGTGCCCTGGGGTGTCATTCTGGAGCATTACAAGGTGCTTGGGCTGTGCTGAATTGCAGAACAAGGGAAGGAAGCGGGAGAGACAGAGGGAAGGCTTTGGGTGTGCTCCCTAAGCAATAGCCAGGGCGTTCTTGACAGAGGAGGAAAGGTAGAAACTGGTGGCAGCTGCTAAAATGAACAAGTTATGTTTTGTTGCTTGCTCGCCAGCAGCAACCTGATAGTGTATGTGTAGCAGTTTCAGTTAGGTGGGTCGTGGTGGAATTATGATGCAGCTTTTCCCTGAAAAGCCTGTCCTTCTAGGTTTCACTTCCATTTGTTTGCTGCCCCTCTGATGCCATGAAATAAAACTTACTCTTAATGATGCCACTTCTGGCTAGTGCCCACAGTGACATTACCTTTTCAGTCCATATGTCTGGGTGGGAAGGTTACAGAAGATTTCTGCTTCCTTGGGAGGAAAAGTCCACCTTTTTCTGGGCAGGTTCTGGCTGGAGAGATGTGGTGTGATCTGCAGCAATTCCAGGTTGTGAGGAGGGCAAGTATCCATCACCTGACTTTTCTCTGTATTTATGGCTTTTTTTGGTAGGGTGGAAACTTGTCCTAATATGAGTATAATTTCCATTGCCTTCACTGGGAGATTTCACAGACTAGTCATCAAAAGCCTTTTCTTGCTTACTTGTTTTTTTTGTTTGTTTGTTTGCTGTTGTGGTTTTTTTTTAAATTAGTCTTTATTTTTCAGGAATTTGTTTTACTCATTTATCTTGGTAATAATACTCTGTTAGCTCTTCTCGATGAACTGAAGATGAAGAATGGCTTTATCTACTCCTACAGATAGTTTTCAGAGCCTGTTGTCGTTGGTATGGTCCTGGACTATGGTTAGAAAAGTAACTGTCTTGGAAATGGCGTCTTCTCACTCAAAGTACCTGCTCTGGGTTGTTTCTGAGTCAAAGTTATTACTGTCAGCGATTGCTAAAGATAATGTGTTTATTTTAGGGAACTAACAAATATTCTACTAGCGTGTTCTGTTTGAAAACTTTTTCATCAACTTTTTTCCTAAAAAGGCTCTAATTTCATGGGCAGATTGGATCTTCCATATGAAAAATGCAAAGATTTGAGTAAAACCAGGAAATATTTCCGGTATTCATTAAAAAGTGCCATTTCAGGTCACTCTCATGCCCTCACTTTCTCATATGGGCTTGACATCCATCTCTGTGTCCTGCTGTAGCCACAGGGTTCCCACCTCGCACTGCTTCCCTTTGCCACGGGAGGACATCATGGTGCATTGAGAGATGCAATCCAACCAACTATTACCGTGAAAAAAGCAACATAACATTTCAAAAATAAAATATTTATTTATCAGGGCTTTTTTTTCCCCAAAAAGGCAACACTTTTGCAAAAAGGGGAAAAAACACTGGCGTAGGTAGGAGGCTGACTGAATTCCTCAACATGTCACTTCAACACACTTATCAGCTTAGTAATGATGACAATGTCTTATTACTAGTAGTGAGGTAAGTGGCAGAAAGCAGCCAATACAGTTATCAACTCCCTTGAGGAGTTTGGAGAGTGACAAAGAAGAAAAATCATCTTTCATCTTGCACATAGACCAAACATGATATGCAATCACAGAAAAAAAGAACACACAACAAGCCAGTCTTTGTCAGCTGTCTAATTATAGCTACAGCAAGCTAAATAGCCAGCGACATGCAGTCCTCATTAAATCTGCTGTGCACAGAAATTATTGTTGAGGTCCAGAGAAGTGGGGATAGCGAGAGGCTGGACAGAAGTCATACAGGGGAAAGATTATTTGAGGAGAGGAACCACTCTGTGGTCCCCCATCTTTGAGGACTGAGGAACTGAAATACTAATATTGGGAAGACCTGTCTTTTTTTCAGCAGTTCAGTTTGTGAGTCACCCAGGGATGCTAAGGACAATTATTCAGCCACACTTTGCGATACTTTTGAAGTGCTTTCCTGCTGAAAACTTTCCTTTCCACTTTTTAATTATCATGTTTTCCCTTGCTTTGGCTTCTTTTATGTTGTTTTGTTCGCTGATAGGAGATGGGGCTGCCACTTACATCAAAACACACGGAAAAATAAATAAACCTCCCAGGTTTTTAATACAAAAGTATGGTGGTTGCACGTGGGCAGCTGCAATCAGAGTAGCAGCGCTGAAAACAACAGTTAAATACATGATAAAATTGGCTAAAATGGCTGGGAGGTGTCCAGGTGGCAATATTAGCAGCAGGACTCAAAGGCTCTTTAAAAACACCTTGAAATCCAAGGTAGGGAACATTTAGATAGCTATTTTTGAAACATACGAACAGTAAACTCACTTTTCCTTCTTTTCACATGTCTGTTCTCTCTTACGATTCTCCTGTGGAGAAAATCCCTTCCTGAACTCTTTGCTCTAATCATTTGTCTTCTGCTTCACTTCTGGTCATGTGCAAACCAGACCCTCAAGCTGCATTAATGGTTTGATATGGTAGCAATAGCTGCATGATACGGGAATAGATCTGATCAGCGTTTTTCTCCTGAAACGGCTCTTGAGGGAATCACGAGTTTAAAAAGTAATGAAAACTTCTACTGACCACCCCACCCCCC
>VZSF01008722.1:33564-57732 GCA_013398295.1 Chionis minor
ATATTTTCCTCGGGTTTGGGGATGTTTAAAAGCAACCTGAAAAACCCCCTGAATTTTTCCACAAAAGCACATGACTGTTTGCAGGCAGCTGCCACCAGGATGGAGAGCTCTTGCTGTGCAGCTGGGCGCAGACAGCACGGCGGGGCTGCTGTCAAGTGGAGAAGGGAAACAAGCTCCTCTCTGCTCCTGCCTCCCTCACCTCCACCTCCACCTCCACCTCCCTACCGGCTCTGCCGGCTCAACAGTGAAGAGTGAGGGGAAGGGCTCCATCCGCTGTCATCTTTCCTTTTCCATCAGGAGCCTGACAACCGCTGCTTCTAGATTCAAATGCTTTCAGCTTTCTGTTGGGGCATTCCAACATCCTAAAATTGCAGAGGGGTAGTATAGACAAGTTCGTCACTCAGAGCTGGAGGGTATCCACAGGGAGCCTTTGGGTCCAGAAAGGCACAAAATGCGAGACATGTTACTGATGATTTGCTTCTATTTATTCTCAAAGACCAATGTGAAGGAGTTTAAGGGCTGAATTAATTCTTAGCTGCGCACTGAAGTCAACAGAGTTAGAGCAGGACTATGTTTGGCAGTATTTCCATATCCTGCAATTCAGCATGGAATATGTAATCATCTGACAGAGGGTTCAGTATGTTTAGTTGTATAACTGCTAGAACAGATAAAGGATCAGCCAGGCAAACAGTGAAATATGAAAACGGTTCTCGTAAAAACATCGCAGCCTTGGGGCATGCATCTGCCAAGACTACTCCGTGGTGACATGAATGGACATAGCATTTAACTACTCTCCAAGAGGAGAGAGGATTACAAGGAGGTGGGGAAAGCAGAAGAAGCCAGAGCAACCCTGCCAACAATAGCAGGTTGCAATACTTAATCTCAGCGCTTGTGCCAATGCGCTTCGAAGCTGCTGTTGTTTTTATGAGGAAAAATGCAGAAAAGACTAATCTGTGTATTTATGTCTGTCTGGAAATGTTATAAGTGCCGTGTGGTCATTCTGATTCCAGAACCAATGGGGTCGGTATTCCCAGGATGGGGAGACTTGGATAGGGTGCCAGAACCCAGCGGCTACATGTGGGACCGAAAGCAGAGAGAGTGAGTAAATGGAGGGATTCAGTAAAGTGGGAGACAAACCAGGAACTCTACCCACATTTCCAAATAACAGAGTTTTCTGGGGCTTTTTCAGCTGAGTGCTACAAATTGTATGCCCTTGAGAAGTTCTAGAGCATCATCTTCAGTTCTTTCATAACAAGTTTCCCTATTATGCAATTAATTTGCTCATTTGTTTTCTGGTATGACTGTAAGTGATAGTGTGATAGTGTTATGCTAGTGAGGTATGCTAGAGTAAGTGTCTTGTGTGCCGTAAGCTTTAATGAACACACAGAACAAGTGCAATAAAGAGGCAGTGGTAACATGAGCTTCTTTCCATGCCGATATTTTCGTGTGTCTGCCAGCATAATGTTATTTAGCATAAGGGACTGAGGCTTGTTATCTACTCTTCTTTCTGTTTTCAGTTGCAACAGAGCATTTATTGAAATAACATATTTGGTTTTTAATGGTGGCTACTGCGGTTTGGTCTTTGGTCCCATGTCGCTCTTTTGACAGTGACAGCAGAAGTCTTAAATCAGTGCTGATTTTTTGTGGATCTGCATACAGATCACCAGCACATCACAGAGGTTATCAAGCAGTATTGGTTCAGGGCAGGCTTAATATGACAGACATCTGCGTCCTGTCCCTCTTCCTTATCTACTGCGGCGACTGCAGGATGCCGGGGGAGTGGGAGCTTTGGTGTAGGGTTATGTCACTGGCGACAGAGCAAGAAGGAAGCAGGTTTTCCGCTGGCTGTTTGAAAGATCTAGAGGAGAAGTGGATTTGGATTCATCAGGACATCCATTCCCTCAGGAGGGTGGAGGAATAACACAGATGATTTGCTGCTACTTCGTACTACTCTGGTTACTCAAAAACATAATACACTGATCTGTCTTTCCTATCTGATCCTGCCATGGTAGTCTCCATGCTGTCTAAGGGTTTGTTTGATAATGTGTCTCTGGTGGTTTGTACCGGTTTGCTTTAATCCAGCTAAAGCTTAGCTCTGTTTGACTGGTAAAAGACAGTGACACGTAGGAGTAAGGCTTCTTTGGCTTTCTTTGTTGGGTAGGACAGATATTTGGCAGCTGAGTTTCCCAGGGACCTAGGGATTAAAGTGAGCCTTGAGTTTCTTTCTTACTTAAAAGTCTCCGTCACTCCAAACTTGACATTTTTCTTCTATATAAGCTATAAACTACTGCAGGGGAGAAACATTTTCCAGATGACAGTGCTCCATAAATGGTGTTGTAGGATGTTGGTTATCTGTGATGAGAGTCGCACGTCTCTACGTTACTCATGGGATCTCTTTTGACAATGAAATGTCATTTCCAAGAGAAAAGAAACATGTGTGGGCAGGTAGGAAGGTGAAAATTAACACGATCCTTGTTTAAAACAGATTTATCTGAGCTTTATGAAAGATTCCTTAGTGAGCTGGGCTAAATCTGGGTGAACTTGAGCCTTCAATGGTTTGCTTTCATTAGACGCACCTGTAACAGCTTTGATCTTCTAACGGCTTTACATCTGTTAATGTTCCTACAAATTTTTAAGGAATGGGAAGAGTATTTCCACCATAGTAGTGTCCTATTTTGGTGTTCGCTCAAGCCTGTGATCTTCCAGATCCAAATCTGACTGTTTGATGTGCCTGTCTTACATAGGGAAGTGCCCTGTGCTAAAGGGAGTTTCAGCTGAAGTGGAAGACTGAAACATTCCCTTTGGAAAAGGAGGGGATTACAAGGAAAATTAATGCTTATCAATGTAGGTGCCTCAAATACGGATTCCCAAATTTTGTTCTGTAGTTTGCCTTGATGATTCTGTGGAAGCCATTTTTTTCCTCATGTTATCTGGGATCAACTCTCTCAAAGATCTGGGATGCTGTGGAGAAGGAGAAACTCTCCTTCTGATGAAAAAAACAACAGACCAAGCAACAAATAAATAAATCTTGCACTTGTGCAGTCAGACGATGATACTGCATACCTAAAGCTGTAATATCATATGAAGTTTATCAGAGGGGTTGGAATGCTTACACTGGTGTCCTTGCCAAATTTCTCCTGGGCAAATTACTATCCATCTTCCTAAATCCTCTTGGCAGTTTCTACTGGAGAAAGAAAAAAGGTTTGCCATGTGCTGAGGCCCTGGACTGCACTTAGTTCTGGGCTCACCCCTCATCTCTGTGCATGCTTCTGTCTGAGAAAGGCAGCGTTGACATGTTCTGTGGGTCAGTTGTCCACCAGGCTGATAACTTCGTGTGGGTGATCAGGGAGTAAATTATGGAGAGGCTGAAAGACTCTCTGGCTAGGTGGGTCTTAGCAGAGGAGAGTCTTCCTCATGCCCTCTTCTAGACACCTGTGTGCTGCTACTGTAACGGCTCCAACCCTCACTTGCTTTTTTCCTTAGAGGCAGTTGCATTTCACTACTATTATGGATGGGTGAAAAGACTCTTGCAAGCATGTAGCGCAAATGAGTTGTATGAGTGCCATAGTACACGGAAGAAATGTGAGTCATAAATCATCATTAACATCTGCTCGAAAACGCATCTGTGCCCAGCGGTTGTAGGTTACTCTGTCAGAACACTTGACACAAGACCCATGATTGGTGTTGTTTGGGACACAAGTCCATAAAGACTGAGACTGCTAATGGCTGCTTTAACAGGCATGTCAGCTTTGGCTTAATGAATTTGTTAATATCAAGCAACTTTCTTCCTCCAAACAATGGTGTTGGTAATTCACAAGCTGTTATTCTTGGAGCCCCACTTTAACAAAAGCCAGCCTCTCTGTCTGAATGTTGCTGCTTTCATATTTTATTGCAGAAATTACACAAAAATATTTGGCTTGTCTAATGAGGGCTTGACGATATAGTATATATTGCTGAAAATGTGTCATCGAATTATTCCTACAAAAATAAACTTTAGTGGTTTTTTTCCTTGTCCGTTGGCATTTTGCTAGTTCAAACTGGGGAATACAGGATGTCTAAGTAACTTGTCTAATAATACAAAACAAATGGCATGGGTGTAATGCTGGTATTATCAGGGCTACATAGATCGCTCCTTTGCACTTACCCTCACTCTTTAGATCTATATGTTTACATTCAAACACTACATTAGACTGTGCCAGCATCTGTAGTTTCAGAGGCTTTAGGAACACGGGGTTTGGCCTCCTTGAATGTCCTTGTTAATCCATGTTCTTACATGTGCTAGGTCATGCAATTTGTTTTGCAAGAGTCCTTTAGGGCCAGGAAAGCTCATTGTGGTTATCTAATCTGACCTATTTCATTACGGAGGTCACTGAATAGCCCCCACAGGATTTCCTGCAGCTGGGAGAGAGAGTGGTTGAAGCAAGTTTTCCATCATGATCAGAGATGGCTGAAGGCTTTTTGGCAGTGTAGGCAAAATTTCATTTCAGGGCAGCAGCAGAATGCGGAGTGCGTTGTGAGAAGAGGAGGGCTGGAAGGGGACAGGGGATTTCAGGAGATGGGGGAGAGGATACTGGGACAGGTCAGGAGGACTCCAGTAGGCAAGTGTGAAATCAGTGAGCTTCTGGAGGCCATGAGTGTCAGACAGGCTTAGGAAAAATCACGGAAGACTACAGAGAAGGTATGGAGGTGATTCTTTGGCAGATGTGTGATTTGGGAGGAGGTCACAAGGACAGGTGGCTTGAGATAGAAGCTTTCCAGGTAGGAGACGGAGAAGAAAGATCATGGTTTCCAGAGAGGGGGTGGAAGCGATGAAATTTCTGGGAGAGATCTGAGTGGAGGGTGGGAGGAACTTGAGAGACACGGGAAGTTTGAGGGGACTGTTGTTTGAGATAGCTGCTTCCTCCTCACCCTATCTGACGCCTTCCGCTCTGGGCTTTCCTTAGAGCTCCCCCTCTTTGGAGGGCTCTGAGCCCCACAGCCCCAACTGTGCTTCACACAGCAGCCAGCCCCGACATAGGGAAAAACACACCCCTGTTTGTACAGTTCCTATTTGTCTTACTGTGGGTCAGAAGGACATCCCCCCTTTTCTGGCACTGCATGAGAAAGGCAGCTCATGGATCCCCCCTTCGCACTGCTTGGGGCTCAGCCCCACTCACCTGCAGCTGTGATTTGGCTCTGGTCTTAAATAAAAGCTACACAAGTGGTGGAGAGTCTACCAAGGCTCTTGGTAAGTCATTTCAATGAGTGTTGTGAAAAATGTACATCGCTTCAGTAGTTTGAATCTATTTACTGTCAGAAGTGTGGGAGAAAAAGAAACGGAGCAGGAGAAAAGTGCAAGTTTTGGCAAGGCTGGTTGACTGCTGGAAAAATGGATGGCAAAAAGGGCTTTTCTCTAGGCACAAGGTTAGAAACACAGGGCAGAAGAAAAGAGAAAAAGCTGACATGAATTGGATTAGGCAGCTAATGAAGAATTGAAGCAATATATTATATTGCTACTGTGGAGGAGAACGAATACCTTCCTCCCAGAGATGAGAGATGAGGAAAGAAGTGGATATTTGTTCAGTGTAGAGTGCAAAAAGCTATGGTTGTCCTGTCGGAAAACAGGATCTTTGGCTCTGTGAAGGGGAAAGTGTGGAATAGATAAGACATTCAAACCTGGACTGAAGAATTATAAACTGTTCTTGTAAAAAGAAAGGAAAATTTTACTTTGATAAACAGAATTTGTCAAACATTATATCTTTTGTGTCCAGTTTGCTATTCCCTCTCTGATACTGTCCCAGACCTGATTTTTTGGAGGAATTCAGCGTGTTTTGTGTAACACACATGGGGAGTAGCTCAGTCTTGTGGAGGGGAGTCAGTGCACACAGGGACACCCAAGTCCAATTTTGTTTGCCGACAGCCTCTAATATAGGTATTGGCTGTGTATGCTCTCCTTTTTCACTAGCCTTGCTGCTTGACCTATGACTGGAAGCAAAGTCAGAGGGCTTTCTGAAGGACTGTTAATTTCATGACACACAGCAAGCCCCACAAGAAGACAACCCCAAAGAAAGGGGCAAGAAAAGACTGTAAAGCCAGACAATACTATTCCTTTTGGATGCTGGACTAAATAAGCCAGAGCAAAGGTATAACCTTAAAAGTATATGAGAACAAAATGGGATGCTCCTGTGTCTGCTTACCTGGTTTATTAATAGCAGAGACTTCCAGAGATGTCATTTTCAAAATGGAAATGAAAATCAAAATAGCTTTTTTTGAGAACTGATCCAGGTCCTGGGAGAATATTTGCACAGCTCCATCTCTCAGGAAAACTGCTGCTGGTGGCAGTGTGTTTCCTTCAGAGACTGAAGGAAAGGGCGTTGTGGAGTAATCAGGTGGTCCCAGGTGAGGGGTGGGGGTCCGGCCAGCTGTTTGGGGTGTGCCGTGGGGCCAGTACACATCTGGATGCACTAGGTGGCAGGGTCTGCCCGCCAAAGTGAAACGCGCCGTGGGGATGGTGTTTGCATGGGACAGAGCAGCAGGTGGAGAGCATATTTTCTCGGCGATGCCAAAAACGAGTCCAAAAGATCTGTATCTAAAGATGGTATGCAATTCATTATCAAATGCAAAACAGCCTGCTCCGGCATAGTTCACTGATGAGCAAGAGACTTACGTTTAGTTGATTGAGAAGTAAAAAGGGAGTTTTGCTTTCAAAAGGTCTATGAGCCTTGTCTTCAGGTAAAAAGAGAACACCATGGGAAACGGCTTAGCGATTTCTTCCTCTGCCCTTTTGATTTCCAATAAATTTAAAACTGAATTGCTTGCTAAGTCTTGGGCAGACAGAGATTCATGTTTGCTCTCATATTCTGCACTTGTCCTGACAGAAACCGTGTTTGATTCTTGCTTGGGAACTGTGTTCAAGAGCAGCAAACTGCAGGTGCGTGCAAAGGGAGAGCTGGCAGAAACAGGACCTGGGGTCTTCACCACCAAAAGTCTGATCTTTTTTGAGAAGCCTCGGTTCAGGGGAGGGCATTTTGTGAAGAGAATATTAATACAGATGCCAGTGGCAGCTATGAGAGACATAAGTAAAAGGAGAAATTAAATCCTTGCTTCTACAGAGAGGGATATTGAGGTGATGTGATTTGGCTGGAACTACGTGGAAAATTAATAACAGTGCCAAGAATGGAGCCAAATGAGCTCCCTGGAGCCCTGAGCTCAGGTGGTTCAACCCCACCTGGAATACTGTGTCCAGCTCTGGAACCCCCAACATAAGAAGGACATGGACCTGCTGGAGCAAGTCCAGAGGAGGGTCACAAAGATGATCAGAGGGTTGGAGCACCTCTCTCATGAAGACAGACCAGGAGAGTTGGGGTTGTGCAGCCTGGAGAAGAGAAGACTCTGAGGAGACCTTATAGCAGCTTTCCAGTATCCGAAGGTAGCCTACAAGAAAGCTGGAGATGTGCTTTTTACGAAGGTATGTAGTGATAGGATGAGGGGTAGTGGCTTCCAACCGGAAGAGGAGAAATTTAGATTAGATACTAGGAAGAAATTCTTTACTCTGAGGGTAGTGAGGCACTGGAACAGGTTGCCCAGGGAAGTTGTGGATGCCTCATCCCTGGAAGTGTTCGAGGCCAGACAGGATGGGGCTTTGATCAACCTGGTCTAGTGGGAGGTGTCCCTGCCCATGGCAGGAGGGTTGGAACTAGATGATCTTTAGGTCTCTTCCAACGTAAACCATTCTATGATTCTATTTCTGGTGTGAAAGCAGGTGTAAGCTGCTTTCTGAAGTGTGGGCCAAAGATGTTGGTGTTGACTGATGAAAAGAAGATCAAGCTTGGGAATAGCAATAAACGTGACTGCAGAATTTGAGTGTGCTCACCCAAAAAGTGTGCTTTCGTGGGGAGAGAGCTTCTGGTTTTTACCACTGTAAAGTACTGTGCTTTTCAGCTTTCTCTCTGCAGACTGCAACTGGTAACGTTAGGTGTACATTTTCTATATGAAATCCATGCATCTGCTGGGAAAATTTTAGGGATCTGCAGGTCAAAAAAGCTTGAAAACCACCAGTGTGTTTATAGAATGCTGCACTTCAGAGACATAGATAGGCCCAAACCAAAACAGGAATCTTCATCCTCTGTCCCTGGGAGGGACTCTGAAAGGTCTCTTTTTTTTCGTAAATGGAATAAACTAAGAACATGAATCCAACCTGACATTTTTAATTGTAGGTAATGACTAAATGTACTTTAGCTCATGACTTTATGTGGACTTCAGTTGTTTTGGCTTCTCTCTGACAAGGAAAGAGTTAAAAACATTGGCAGGTGGTGGACAAGGCTCAGACACACTGTCCCTTTATGTAATTTTTTCTGAAGAATCCATCTATGAAAATGCAATGTTGCTTTTCCCCACTGCTAAATTTGCAAAATATGCTTTCTGTTTCATGTAGGTTGCAGTGCAAATTGGCTCATTCTTCCCCATGGCAGCCTCTGGTTTATCAGTCTTGTTGCACGTAATTAGTTTTGTCTGTCATCATCTGATCCCTCTTCCCACATCACTTGCAGCTTATACCACTGAAATTACAGCCATTGTTTAATTTCTTCTGATCTACAAAATATTGAGAGAAAGTATCATTTTCCCTTCAAGATCCATCCTGACCAAAACCTATGTTTGATTTGATATCCTTGGACTGACAAATAAAACCACAGGTAAGAAAAATAAACCTATGGATACTTTGCCAGGTAAGCAAAGGAGGAAATTAAAGCTGACCTCTTCTCTGCTTCACTCTTCTTGTAACTGAAAAGGAAATTTTCAGAGGGCTCTAATTCTGGGCTACTATATGGCATAAGGTGTATAGTAAAAGGGGGCACCCTGCTGATATTTGAGGACCATAGAAAGGTAGTATTCAAGAGAGGCACCTCAGATTCCCGAGACGATGTGGAGCCATCTATGGTGTTTGCTTTTGATGGGGAATGGAGCAGGGGCTGCATTCCTGATTGTCTTCAGATTGTGCAGTGAGAGCTTGGGGTTGCTGCTTCTGCCTGATGTCTGTCTCCCCGAACAGCATATGCCAAGGGCTTGATGGGCCGTACACAGGGGTCACGCAGGTCCATCAGGTCATGCCCTGAGTGCCGAGTGCTTCCAACTCAGTGAGCTTTCACTGCTTGGAGTCCATAAAAATGCCTTCATAAAAATTGGCATAAAATTTGGGCAACCGTCCGAAGTAAGGGCAAAGCAAATCCTCCCTAGCTGAAGAGTTGCATTTCAGCTGCGTGTGACCACTCCTGCATTAACTCTACACCTCTGCCTTTTTCACTGCTTCACTAGATTCTCCTTTCATTGGCAATTAACTGCCTTTTACTCTCCGCTTACCCCAGTTAGTCATCCCTCCTTTTATTGGCTGATTCCACTTCCCCCACCTCCTCTTGCCCATGTTTTTTCACTCCATTTTTTTTTTCTGCTGGTGCCTTACCAAGATCCTTTGCCAGTCAGAGCGGTCTCTTCATTAGCAACACCCAACACTCATCTTGCCTCCTTCCAGCGGACGAGCCTGGAAGAGGCCAAGGCAAGATCAGGAACGGCAATCCAAGTGCACCACACAAAACACACAAAACTAGTGCGTATGAATCAGTAAACAGTTTTGCCACCATACTCTGGCCCCAGGGATGAGAGCGTGCTGGTAATCACAGGAGATGAGTGTTTTTGGCAGTGTAGGATAATGAGATCTAGTCAGGGCTTTCCAGGTGCTTGCAACATACAGTTTTCTTTCCAAAGGCTCTGTGAAAAGAAGACGCCGAGGAGGGAATACGGACAGCCTAGGCTGATGTACGTCTGTCCACAGGGGGACAAGTGTGATTTTCTAGCCCATGTTTACAGTGGCCTGTTTATCAGTCCAGGGAGCAGCCTGCTGCCCTAAAAGTAGCCTAAGCTACTCTCCAAATGCAGCGGGTGGACTTTCCTCTTGTAAATGCTTATTTGTTTCCAACATTGGTTCCACCAGACACCAGTCAGCCTTGACTAGGCTGAGTTTAACTCAGCAAGTACCTCAACTCAATCACTTGTTTTTGGATGGTCTGAAAAAAACCAAAAAAAGCAGAGAAAAAGAAATCCCAGGAAAAATGAACATTTCTGAGAACGATGGTTGTTTGCTATTTCGCTTCAATTTTATATGAACTATTTGGGTTGGCTACAGCGGAGCTGCCAGGTGGCTAAACATGCCGAGTGAGTGTGGTCAGTGCTTGGGACACGCACTGTGCTCAAGGCATCCAAAAAATTATTCCTGACCTTCATTTAGTCTGCCAATCACTGCAGGCTGCCCTTACATCACATTTTTCATTAGCCAGTAACAGATTCATAGAAGTTAGGGATGGAAAAGACCCGTTAGGTCACACAGTCCATTTCCCCCCCTTCCTCCCCTCGCTCCCTGAAGGTCAGCCCAGGGCTGTTCCCTACAGTGTATTTTCTAGTGCTTTGTCCAGCCTTATTTGAAATGACTCAAGTGGTGGGGCTGCCAGCAGTTCCCTCTGGGAGCCTATTCCACAGTCTAATGGGCTTCATTGTTAATTTTTTCCTGATTTCCAGCCTAAAATATCCCTTTGCTAGTTTTGTCCCATTACCCACTTCCACCACCCTCAACAGTTCCTCTCCTTCCTCCTCGCTAGCAGCACGAGTGCTCCGCGCTGCTAAAGCACCAGTTAGCTGAGAATTCAAAAGCATTTTGTGAAAAGTAGGTACTGTTGCTTCCTTTATAGCTATTGCAAAAAGAAGTTAAGGAGCTGGGAGAGAAAGTGAGTGATGACTAGAACCAGATACAAAACTCACATTCCCTGACTCGTTTCATGGCCTTTGTAGATAAAAACCTGTTCTCACCTCTCTGGTCAAATTTATACGCCGAGTTGAAAATGAATGGATCTGAGGTTTTGATACTAATCGCAGCAGTCCCTTGACACTTCAGTTTATTGAAGTGGTGACTGTGAAGAAGGCTCAGAGTCTTTTTCCACTCCATCATCTTCTCCCCAAAAGATTTCTTATTGATGTTTGGACTTAGCAATATCCAGGGCATTTGTTTTGAATAGGATGAGGCAGATTGCCAGTATATTCTGACTAGATAACGTCCCAAACCAAATTTCTGGATGTAAACAGATACTATAGTAGACGGACTCCAGCTCCAAGCTTCACAGCTGGGCCTTGTCTCTAATGATGCATTGAACCAAAATCACAGCTCCAAACAGGCACAGTATCAGATAGGGATTTTGAACCTTGAGCCTCTGTCTGGTCACAGAAGAGATGCTTTCTGAAATACCCTTCATCAAGTGTTTTCAAAATTACTCTGACCTTTTATACCAGGTCTTATTGCCTGGGAGACCTTTGCAAAGGTGTTCACTGTGTCAAGTTGAACAGTAAATCTGTGATAACATGGTCTTAGCTTTATCTTAACTCTTGTATTAATGCTCTTTGAACCAATCTGACATGGCGTGAGCCCAACCTGCAAGGTCCCTTGAGGACTGGGCCCTCAGAAACTAGAGATGGAAGAGACCTACAGGATTAGCTCATCCTGTTCATTCCCCCGCCAATATAAGTCTGTTCCCCACGGTACATTTTCCAGTACTGTGTCCAGACTGATCTTATTTTTAAATGATTCATATGATAGGGTTTCCTCCAGTTCCACTGGTGACTGGATGGTTGCCAGAACACTTTTTTTCCCCCCCTTTACTTTGACTTTGTGTCTTTGGATTCATCCAGAATTTTGAGGTCTGCAATTCGTACTAAGCATTAACTGGCAGTAGAGTGAGTAACTGCAGGGAAAACTTTAAGGACTTTATCTTGATTTCTTGAGGCAAACTAATCCCTGACAGAAGCCAAGAAAAGCGTTGTTTCACTGGCCCATTGGTGAAAGTTGCTAGTGAAGGGCAGATGGGGTCTGGTTTCAAAACACCTACCCAAGCCTTTGCACTGACATCTGTGGTAATGCTGAGGTTTATATCCTTGTTATTGAGCTCTCATGGCTGGTGACTAAGATTGCTTTCTTCTCTGAACTGACACTGACAGTCTGAATTTCAGGGGGTATGCTGGGCCTATAGCCAGACAGTGTTGGCCAAGGAGTGTGGAAGGAGTGGGGTTGACCAGGTGCATTGCTGCAAGCATGGCTTCTTGCTTTGCCATCCAATGTCCTAAACACTTCAGTTACTTATTGTCACACACTGTTCACTCTCCTGTGTCACTGGTCACTGTCCTATGCACTGTTTGGAGTGCTTGGATACCGATGTCTGTGTCCTCAGGATCTCATCTTTCATGAAGAATAAATTACCACCTGAAAAAACAGTTGGGATGAGCAGTACTACCTAATTTTCTGAGGCCTTCAGTGCTCATCTGTGGGCAACCGCTTCCTCAAAAGGACAAAACTCAGCAAGCATTGCTCACTGCAGCCCAGGAAAGAGCTGAAACTAGTAGCAAGACTCCCACTATGAAAGGGCCAAGGTTTTGATCCTTGTACTTTATCCTCCTTTCAGAAATGCTTTTTCTGATGCCTCTCCAAAATTTTGACTTTTCTTTTTCAGGGATGCTTCATTTTGTGGGTGGGGTGTGAGCTTTACCTTCAGGGAGTGTTAAATGTATAGCTGCAGCTATGGGTAGGTAACGCCTAAAGCCAATGCTGCCAACAAGAGCCTGGTCTGAAACTTCAACCATTTCAGCAGTGTAACCTGCAGGCTGATGGATCCCGTGCAATAGATACCTATTGGAAAATATGAGAGATTCGGAAATACTGTAGAAAAGATCAGAGAAGGACGTTAAGAAAGAAGAGGACAGAGCTCAGAGTCACCTCTTCAGGGAGCACAGTTGTCCGAGTCCTTGGAGCTTGCCTGCCCTCATCCGTCATAGAAGTCATGACCTTCATCCGCAGGACAGAGCTCCTTCTGGACATAGGGCTCTGTCCTCCACCTCTCCACACTGGACCCTGAAAATCCTGGTCCCAGACCTATTTCCTCCTGGCCAATTAGAAATATATTTTAAATCACCAGACATCACACATCACTGAAGGACAAAGTGTTCTCTGGTATGATTAACCTTAGAAAAGAGCTATGCTTCCACCAGTGTTATTATTTACTTTTATTTAAAGGAGTGGTAAAACATAATTTCTTCTTCTTTCTGCTAGTCAACTGCAATAGTCTTATCAAATGAGATCTATCAGCACTTTACCTTCCTGCATGTTCTCTCAGAGATGTCTACATGTGGTTCTCATTCTTTTTTCTTGCGGGTTTGTCTTGGAGCCTGGAACAATTTGTCTATCACTCTTAGACTGGCACTGACTTTTGTCCTGTAGGAACAAAACATGGGATCCAGATTGGTTTGGAGGGTTGATGGTCGAGTGACTTCTATCAGCTGATGGCTGTGTGTGCACTACACTACACTACATGTAACGTGCGTGCTTTTTTTTCACTTGCATAGCTAAAATGTGTGACCTGAAGATAGCTAGCTGCTATTCTAGAAAAATCTTGCCACTCTTCAGTTAAAAGGCTGTACTAGATAACCTACAGAATAAAAGTGCTATTCATTCAGCAGTGACTGAAACGACTGGCTGTAGAGTAAATAACATGAATTTTGACACAAATAAGTCAAAGCAAGGTAATTGGAAATCAAAACTGGAAATCAGCATGGAGAAATTTAGAATCATACAATCACCTAGGTTGGAAGGGACCTTTAAGAACATCAAGTCCAACCATAAACCTAACACTGCCAAAACCACCCCTACACCATGGCCCTCAGCACCATGTCTACCCAGTGTTTAAATACCTCCAGGGATGGTGATTCCACCACTTCCCTGGGCAGCCTGTTCCGATGTTTGATAATCCTTGTTGTGAAGAAATTTTTCCTGCTATCTATCCTCACCTGGCACGACCTGAGGCTGTTTCCTCTCATCCTGTCATTTGTTACTTGGGAGAAGAGACCGACCCCCACCTCGCTACAACCTCCTCTCAGGTAGTTGTGGAGAGTGAGAAGATCTGCTCTCAGCCTCCCTTCCTCCAGACTAAACAACCCTGGTTCCCTCAGCCGCTCCTCATAAGACTTGTTCTCCAGACCCTTCAGCAGGTTTGCTGCCACTGAGGGTGATCTGCTCTATAACCTTCCCAGGCACTGCGGTCAGACTGACAGGCCTGCAGTTCCCTAGATCCTCCTTCTGGCCCTTCTTGTGGATGGGTGTCATGTTTGCTGACCTCCAGTCAAGGTGGACCTCCCTGGTTACCCAGGACTGCTGATAAAGATGGAAAGTGGCTTGGTGAGCACTTCTGCCAGCTCCTTCAGTACCCTCGGGTGGACCCCATCCGGTCTCATAGACCTGTGTGTGTCTAAGCAGTGTAGCAGGTCTCTTGCCCTTTCCCCTTGGACTATGGGGGTTTCATTGTGCTCCCCACCCCTGTCTGGTAGCTCAGGGGGTGGGTAGTCAGGGAACAACTGATCTTACTGTTAAGGACTGAGGCAAAGAAGGCATTAAGTACCTCAGCCTCTTCCTTATCCTTTGTCGCTATGTTTCTGCCCCTGTCTTATAAAGTATGGAGATTGTCCTTAGCCTTTTATTGCTAATGTATTTATAGAAACTTTTTTTATTTTCCTGAACATCAGAAGCCAGGTTAAGTTCTGGTTGGGCTTTGGCCCTTCTAATTTTCTTCCTACATACTCTCACAGCATCTTTGTAGTCCTCATGAGCGACCTGCCCCTTCTCCTAAAGGCCATAAATTCTGCTTTTTCCCCTGAGTTGCAACCATAGTTCAGTTCATCTAGGCTGGTCTTATTCACTAATGGCTCGATGGCACATGGGGTTGGCCTGCTCCTGTGCCTTTATGACTTCCCTCTTGAAAAATGTCCAGCCTTCCTGGACTCCTTTGCCCTTCAGGACTTCCTCCTGAGGGACTCTGTCAACTAGACTCCTGAAAGACCAAAGTCTGCCCTCTCGAAGTCAAAGGTGACAGTTCTCATAATGTTCAGTTCTCATAATGACAGTTCTCATAATCTCATCAATGTTTACAAATACAATGTAAAGGGAGGGGGCCAGGAGGAGGGTGCCAGTCTTTTTTCAGTGGTGCCCAGTGAGAGGACAAGGGGCAATGGGTATAAACTCGAATATAGGAAATTCCATCTCAACATGAGGAGGAACTTCTTGACTTTGAGGGTGGCAGAGCACTGGCACAGGCCGCCCAGAGAGGTGGTGGAGTCTCCGACTCTGGAGACATTCCAAACGTGCCTGGATGCCGTCCTGTGCAACCTGCTGTAGGTGGACCTGCTCTGGCAGGGGGGTTGGACCAGATGATCTCTAAAGGTCCTTTCCAATCCCTAACATTCTGTGATTCTGTGATTCTGCTGACTCCCTTCCTTGCTTCTCCATGAACTGAAAAGCTATAATTTCATGATTGCTATGTGCAAGACAGCCTCCAACTGCTACATCCCCCACAAGTCTTTCTCTGTTTAAAAACAGGTCCAGCAGGGCACCTTCCCTAGTCAGCTCCCTCACCATCTGTGTCAGGAAGTTACTCCAGGAACCTCCTATACTGGCCCATCTCTGCTGTATTGTCTTCCCAGCAGATATCCGGTAAGTTGAAGTACCCCAGAGGACAAGGCTAGTGATCTTGAGACTTGTCCCAGTTATTTATGGAATATTTTGTCTGCCTCTTCATCCTGGTTGAGCTGTCTGTAACAGAATCCCACTATCATACCTGCCTTGTTGGCCCTCCCTCTGATTCTTACCCATAATTACTCAACCCTATTGTCACCATCATTAAGCTCTAGACGTTCATAACACACACAGGGCCATCCCACTGACTCTCCTTTGTTGCCTATCCCTTCTGGAGAGTTTATAGCCAACCATTGCAGCAATCCAGTTGTGCAAGTCATCCCACCATGTTCCTGTGATGACGACATTATGGTTTTGCTACTGCACAATGACTTCCAGGTCCTCCTGTCTCTTGCCCGTGCTGCACGTGCTAGTGTAGAAGCACTTCAGTTGGGCTATTGGTCTTACCACCTTTTTGCTGTGAGAAGCCCTAATTCCTACCTGACCTTTCCTAGGCATGGACGTACTGTCTATCCCATCAATGACCCTCACATTTCTGCTGCTGCATGAGTCTCCATCCCCTACCTTCACTGAGTCAGCAGACTGAGGGACCTCACTAACATCCCATCCCACAGACACTGGCATGCCACCCCCAGGCATAGCTCTAAAGAGCCTGGTTTCACCTCCTTCCCCCAGTCCAGTTCTTTCCATACTGCAGGTGACTCTAGATGCTTTCAACCTGCAGTATATTGCAGAACAACTTGACACAGTGGGTGCGTTTGATGTTGACGCATTTAATGTTTGTGCCTGCAAGGGCAGCCTCTGGTTGGCACCAAGTTTTGTGGTCATCCACATGGTATGGAATACAACTTCAAATCTCCTTCTTGCTCTCCAGGGAACTCACCACTCCATCAATAGTGGTAAGATATCACAGATGAGATCGCCACACTTAAATTGTTTAGCTTTTCCATGTATAGGAAACAAATCACATTTACTTTGTTTTTTTAGATTAAGTCCAAGTGTCAATCAGTACTGTAGACAGACAGGAGATAAAAAGGTGATCCAGTTTCACAGCTACAGAATACAAACCAGAGATAAATTTTTTTTTTTTTAAACCCCATCCCACACAGCTCAAATTTAATAAGCTTCAGGGTAAAGTGAAGGAATCATTTATTTTATCTGGCATGTAACTGATTAAAGTGAATGTGTTTTTTGGTCTGCTTATTTATAGCACCACCAGTACTGTCGATATGGTGGGTTGAAAATTTTCTGTCAAAATTGTTTTTGGATGAAAGTTTTGCTTTGACAGAGTAATTTATTTTGGTGAAAAAATAGTCACTCTTGGGAAAAATGTTTCCCCTGAAAAATAGTATTTTGGCTGAAACCAGAATTTTTTTCATTTTTCTTTTTTTGATGAAAAGTCCAAATTTTCCATGGTGAGAAAGGAAAATTCCAAGTAGCTTCAGCATGAGGTATTTTATAGATAGGTGAGAAACAATCCTGCCTCAAAAGGAATATAATATAAACTGACAAAAATCTAAGAAATTTAGATTGGTAATTTTGAAGTAACAAAAGTTTGAAATCAGCAGCTTTTCATGTGCTTATTAGAACCTCTCCAGTGATGTGTTTTTAATACCTCAATTTGGGATTACCCATCTGAGAACATCTCATTCCAATCACAAAGTCCTTTTCCATAGTGTTTAAAGTCAGCAGAGACCATGAGATCATCTAGTTTGGCCTCTTTATGAATAACTTAGTTAACCCCTTTCTAAGCCCGAGTCATGACTGGCAATCACAGCAGTAAAACGCTTAACTTTACTTTAATAAAGTTTTTATTTTACTTTGCCTTTACTTTCAGGTAGCTCACTTTTTTCATGTGTTGTTTCTTACGTTCAATCTATTCAAGCATTAATTAAATACTTCACTAAAAATTTGTTTTTGTTTGGTTATTGGCAATAGTTGTCCTTGTGTATTCTGGTAGATTAAAAGTCGCTTTTGAAATCCATTACTTTATTCTCAAAAGATTGTGGTACACTACCATCAAATTACCAAAATTTTAACGATCATTAATACTATATTGATGGTATATGCAGTAGAGTTCTTTCCTCTCTGCCTGTGCTTGTCAGGCATGGGAGGAGTGGGGAAAGGGATAGTGCAATGTTCTTTGAAAATGTCAGAATTTTACCCAGTGTAGTGGCTTTGACCACACCAAAGATACAGGAGGAATTTAATCTACTTAGAAAGCATCGCCTTAGCAGGTTTCTCAGGGCTGCAGCAGCATTTTTTGCCACAGCTTGATGCTGGGACCTCAGTCTGGCCCATTCTGGCTTCAAAATCCATCTCAGAACTGCTGCTCTCCAGAAGACCATTCCTGTTTTATAGGAATAGCTCATTTTTTAAAATTCTTTGACATATGAGTTTATGAAAAGCTTTTTTTTGAGTAGACACAGATGACCCAGCAGTTCAGTTCACTCTGGTTGTCCTTTCCCCACTTTTGTCTACCGTTCCAACTGTCTTCACATCATCCACAGAAATTATCTACAGTAGTTTTTTGTCTCCTTTCAAATACTTGAGGATAGTATGGTGTAAGTCTCAAGTTTATAGCCATCATTTTGTGACCCTCCTAGAAACAGCCCTATTTAGTAACATTACTTGCAAATACTTTGAGGTATATAAGTTAGCTAATTCTCAATGTATTTTGTGTGTTTCTTAGTACTACATACTGCTGATTTTTATACCAGAATGTTGCATGGTACCAAGTCAAACACCCTATAAAATTTTATTACAACTATGCAGTTACATTTATCCAAAAAAAACTTCTTAGAGAGTGAACTCAAGTTTGTTTAAGCAACACTATTTTCCATAAAGCATTTCACGTTGTCTGGGATTCATTATATTACTGTCCTTTATTTTGTTATCAGTTAAATTCCATATGTGTTTTTTTTATTCTTTTATTGGAGGTTGATGTCAGGATAATCAGTATTGTAACTCTGGTAGGTACAGTTTGCCCCTCAAATGTTTGCACAAGGTGATCATTCATCTGGTGTTTTCAGATTTCTTTGGTATTCTGGGATTTTGGAAAAATAAGACACAAGAGAGCAGTGATATCTTTAGGCAAGTCCTTTCTGACTCCTGGGTTCAAGTTATCCAGGCTGATGGCTTTAAAATGTGCATCCTTAGTAGATACCATCTAATTTATTTTTTGGACCATTTTTTCCCTCTTTGAAATAAGAATTATCATCCTTACGCGATTAAAACGTATCATGGTCAAACAGAAACCATATATTCATTGTTTTTTCTTTGTTTTCATTTTTTCTATTAAGATTTTTGCCTTTGTCACTGAGAAATCTGCCTTCATTTTCTTTGATCTCAGGATATTTAAATTTCTTCTGACAACTGCTTTTGCCAACCATGACTTTTTCCCTTTGCCCTGTTTACACACCTTCTGCTCTTTACAACTGCTAATCTGTACAATTTGATTTGTGTTTGCTATCATTTCCCATCTCTTGAATAACACTTCAGAAATTCCAAGCATTCAGTATTTCACTGAACCAAGGCAACTTTCAGACAATGTTGTCTTTTTTTCTTAAGCATATGTTTGCTGGTCATCTAACAAGTTCTTGAAAAACTCTCCATTATCTTTCATATTTTTTGTCTACATTTTTCCTACTAGTGAATTTCTCTTAGAATTTTCCCAATGTCAGAATATATCTATTTGGAAATACCCTCATATTTTTGTTATTTGGACTGTACTGTGTTTGCCCACGTGAAATAAATAGAAACTGGTCATGACCTGCAGTTCCTGATCAAGTACTATTTTACCATTCAGAATTCAATTCACCTTTATCCGTCATAAAGAGCTACCACATACAAATAACTCATGGATTTGTTTCTCTTTAACAGGCAGATGCTTCATCATTCCCTTTTTTCTTTGATGTTTCTGGTGGCTCACAGCCTTCTGCTCTCTCTCCTCGAAAACTTCTTTTGGACCTTGCTTGTTTCATTGACCCATCAATGTTCAGGATCCTGCACTTCTGACATAACAAAACTCAATCATGAGCTATCAGAGATCTGAGTTAACTTCTCTGATTTATCTTCCAATATTATCTGATTTATCTTATAATATTATCCAGCAATCCTTCTATTATAAAATTACTTTCTTCTGGTGTGGTCAATAGGGACTGCAACTCCACCCATTGAAAATTCCCATTTAAGGCAATGTACTCAGTCAACTAGGGAAAGCTAAATTTAAGATATCTCTGTTAAGCCTGTTGGGTCTTTCTGATTAACAAAGTACAGAAGCCTTTATAGTCTACCATCCGAAGCAGTGAGATTTATGAATCCACCAACAAATGATTCATAGGCTTAAAAAATAAAGTAAGCAAAAACTTCCTATAATTAATTACTGAAGTGCTGACTGAGTAGCTGGTGCTCATGAGGTACGACATTCCAGAGTTCGAATTGTTGTTGCAAATTAACTCTGCTGCCGGCACACAGGCTTTTCCTTTTCTAGTTTCTCTTTACCTGCAAACTTTACTGACAGCAAAACTGTACCATATTGAAGGTGCATGATGTGTAACATAACCAAGTTAGAGATGAACTGACAACAAAAACAATTTCAATGCTCACAGGTTAATGAGATCTGGGGTTCAGGACGTCTAACCTACTGTGTGACATGGGCCACCTAATTCCAGGCAGCAGTTTTGCAGCGCGGGGAACGGGAATTATTTTACACTTAGACAAGTGAATGATACCGTGACTGCTAACTTGCTGTTGAACTACTAGAGCGTGTCACTGAAGCATCCAATCTACATTTAAAGGCTGCAAGTGATGATGAATTTACCACTTCCCTGTGTAATATATTCCAGTGATTAATTACTCTCTCACTGTAGGGAATTTGTGTCCTATTTTCAGTTTACATTTTTCTACTTTGCACTTTCAGCCAACTGATCTTGTAGGGCCTTTCTCTGGTACAGTTAAGGGGTTGCTCGTATCATGCCTCTTCCCTTCAGAAGCTTTAAAAACTGCTCTCTGTTTCTTTGAGGGCCTCAAGTGATTGAACTCTTTACATCTCTTCTTAGAAGATTTGTTTTCCACAACCTTTCCAACTTTTGGTCTGTTTTAAAATGTGAATTCCACAGCTGGACATGTTGCGTAGGGTTCTTACCAAACCATGTGTGGAGGCAATACTTCTATGTTTAACCCAAAGCGTTACTATTTTTAGCAGGGAATTAAAGTGGTTTTCCCCCCTGTTTTTTGCTGCCATATCATGATCCCTGTAGCAGATTCCTGCGATCCACAGTCCACCTCTGCAATGTCAATCTTCCTCCTGCGCATACCCCTGCCGTTAACAAAGGTCGTTTTTGTGGCAGAATTCACTTCATTACAGCAAAAGTAAACAAAGCCTGTCAGCACTCTAGCAACGAGCGTAGGTGCTTACCTTGGAGCTGAGCTGGGTGGGTAAATATACACTGTCTTTAGAATACTGTGAATGGCCAACTGGATCACATCCACGTGAGTGCGTCAGAAAGAAACCCTAACAGTCTATTGTTTCACTTGTGCCTGTGTCTTTAATGGCTGCCCAATACAAAGAAGAAAAAGCAATTATCAAAGGCAGCTTTCAGGAGTAACTTTACATATGGGATGCAATTACAGTGTGAACTAACGCTGGCTTAATAGTGACAGACAGTGACTAAGAGATCTGATTACCCGCGAACCAGCCTGCCAAAATCACATCCAGAAAAAAAGTGTGTGGGGGGAAGAAACTTACAGACTGGCCTGCATATTTGTCAAGCCACAATTAGTGATACTGGCAAACTGCTGTGCATGCCGGTTTGTCCTTGTGCAGTCTCCCGTGTCCCTCAGACACTTGTGCATTGCCTTGCACCCCCCTCGTCGGAGCCCCGGGGCGTCACAGCAAACCACCTGAAGTCACCACCTCGGAACTCTCCGGGCTTGCTCTTGATTCCTGAAATCACTTCGAAGTGATGCTGTTTTCAGCACACCTTGTAGCGTGCCCCCAGGCTACCTCTTGGACTTCACATCCCCCCCGCTCTTGCCTCACGTTCTGTTTTGGCCTCTCCACCCTGCTCTCCTCCTGATTTTGCTCAGTGTTTCCCAAACTTGCTGCATCCGACTGCCCCTGCAGAGAATTTCCATGCTCTGCACCTCGGAGACCCTTATTGCTGTCCTCGTTTAGGCTTCTTTTGCCCTTGGCTTCAGGCATTACCATTCAATTTGGTGACGGCAGCAGTGGGATGGTGGCCTGAGAGGGGGTCAGGAGGGCTTTGGTGGGGGCTGAGACCACCCGGTCCACCGTGAGCCCCTTCTGTGAAACTTGCCAGCGTGGTCCCTGGCACGTGTCAACCTCCCCTCCCGGGCACAGTTTGGTGGCGGGGAGCCAAATCCCTCGTTTGTTTTACTGCTATGGAGATAGCCCCCATCCCAACACAGCCCCGCATCTGCTCTGGGCTCGTGCCGTACCAGCTGGGAACCTCTGGCGCGGGTAACGCTCTCGCTTGTGTCTGCCTTGGCTGACGAATTGCTCACGCAGAGCTGTGGCATCTTTACGCCCTGTTTTAATACTGCTACTTGTCAGTGGATACATGAGTCAGTACATCGTCAGCTGCATCCTGCCGCTCTCATCTGGGGCCCAGTCTCGCCGCTCTGATCTGCAATCTGCGCCGAGAAAGACAGCACTCCTCCTTGTTTCCTTTCTCCTGCGCCTGCTTCTGCACCGCGAGAGATTTCGGACGTTTCATTTCGCTACGCGCCTTTTTCGCTTTCCAGTGCGTTTCCCAGGTTGGCCCCTAGTGAACGAGCGGGTCGGGTCCAAACGCATTTGGGAGGAGGAGGGAGGTGTCCTCCAGGGCAGGCGCTGCTGCACCTCCTCATCTCTTCCAAAAACGGTGCCTGGGTCCGACCTGGAGCTGGGCTTTCACAAGAGTGTTATGCTGATGGGGGGTGAGCTCCAAACAGGTTCCCCAACTCCTTCCATCCCTTGTCCCAGACCAATGACTATGTTGGTCCTGTGATGAGCTAGTGCAAGGGCTGCTCTGAATGAAACACAACCCTACCATTACCCTCAAAAAGACCAAGAGCTAACGATGGGCAAAATAGGATGGACACCCACTCAGTGCATTTCTTTTATACGTATGTAAGAACAACTCAATGAAAAAGGTTTTCGTTGGAGGACTTTTTTTGTATTTGGGCATGGAGAGTGAAGATCAAGCATGGAAAATCAGATGCAAACATTATGTTTCTGAGATCTTTTGTGCAACATTAATAAGACAACCAACCACAGAAATGCCGGCAGGACTGAGTGGCTAGGTCCGCCTTTTTAGGAACGCGACTCCTGATTTTTTATTTGCCACAGAAATTCCATGCCACAGTTTGCAATATGGAGAAGTATTGGCAGGTAATTTGTGTAATTTAGGCTCTCGTACACGCTTTTGCTGCTTCATGTTCCACCACCATTTTTCTTTTGAGTGTCTTACGCCACTTGGAAACACGGTAATATTGTCATTTCATGATGTATTCTATATTTTGGACGGTGCTGCAGCTTTTTTGTTCCTGTCGTCTTTTACAACCAGCAGATTAGATCCGGAAAACACACTTTATATTCTGATAACGGAGGAGGAGTGAAATCCTGGTCCAAATGAAGTCAGTGGCAAAACTCCCGTTGACTTCAGTGGGGATAGGATTTCACCCCATCTTGTGTTGCCTTGCCTAAAAAAGGAAAAGAGACCTGATCCAAAGCCTATTGTAGTCAATGGAGAGATTCCCAGCGATTTTAATGGGCCTGTATTTGGTCCAGTATGAGATTATTCAGTCACCTCCAAATTTTACAGCAATATAGCACTTGTGTTCCCTTCCCCAAGGACTAATAAGCTTTCTCTGAGTTAGATAAATTTCTACACGTTTCTTTTCCTGAAGCATTTGGGTGTACTAAGAAGTTCTTTCCGTTTTTGTTGGTTTGGTTTTTTTCCCCCCCAGTGTTTTTCAGACACTGTTTTGCCTTGTGGTGATTCTAAATCATCACAAAACAAATCAACACTGAACAATGACCAGGATATGTAAGTTTGGGTTTATAGATTCCAGTTCCATGAACTTCGATTTAATAAACTTACCCCTCTTTGTAGCAGAAAGCACAAAACATGGGCGGGTTGGTGAACTTGAAACCTGGTTCTGATTCTGACCTATATTTAAAAGCTAAATTTGAGTCTGATAAAGTTTTGAAAACACTGGTAATGTGAAAAAGATGCTTCACTGTTCTCTTTGTATTTTTAACCTTCTTTCCTATTAAAACTGTAAACAGTTTTATATTATTGCAGTGAATTCTTCTCTAATTTACTCCAGTGTAAATCCAGAGGAATGTTTCTGAGGGCAGGAGAGCCGTCCTGCACTCGCACTGGGGTGAGTGACAGTGGGCTCTGCCAGGTTGCTTCCCCCTTTCTCTTCCTCCTCTCACTCTTTGCATTTGATAAATTTGGGCAGTGTCATTAAATGATGTGCTGGTTCCAGTGATGGTCGGTTATCTCCACCACTCACCATCCCTGCGGTTGTGAGGATCTAGGTGCCTGTGATATAACCAGAACAATTGGGGCTAAAAAAAGCCTTTCTGGTGGATTCTGTTTACCACCCCCACTCCCCCCCCCCCA